>NKCJ01000117.1:0-89048 GCA_003947015.1 Fusarium sp. AF-6
GGGATGGAGGGGGTGAAGAGGGGGGATCTTGCCATCTGCATATAGCCATAAGAACAAGTAAACGACAAGATTGCCTATATGATTGAAGTAGCCGAACGTCGAACGTGATTGTAAGACAGGGGTCATCGTGTTATCCTTGGCGTACATCTCTAGTTCACGCAGCTCAAAGACCCCTGAGTGCAGTTGATGCTCCTTTACGAAGCTATCCGCATCCTGATGCTAAGCTCTCGGAAACTTGCAAGAAGATTTCCGAGAATCTAGCTGAACGTGATAAGGAGTCCCAATAAATGAAGGACACCTCGGTCAATTCGCCCAAAGTTGACAGATCGGCGGCAACACCTTCCCGAATAGGTACTTGTATGCGCCGCCCCGACTTGTTCACCATGATCAACTATAACATCAAAATCCATGTTTCTACCTATAGCTGGAACTCTGGAATCATCGGCAAGTCCCCACGGCATATGCTTACTAAACTTTAATTTTGACAGTTCTCGTTTTAGAAGAGCGATTCATTGGATGGCCATGTGCCTCCACGGACTACCTTACTCTATACAGACCTTGATAGAGCTGACAAGGGATGACCACTTTCCTGAATCGTACCGCTTGAAACCCCTCGTCTCGGTTCTTTCGGAATGGTAAAATAAAGGGTCATGCGATTGCGGAACAGATGTTGACGCGAACTTGTCTATATAAGAGTTCGTTCTGGGTCGTGATTAAACCACCAGGTCAACCATCTTGGCGCACTCTCAACTCCATCTTGACTGATCCCTTCTTTCAAAATGCGTTTTCTTCTCCCCTTTCTTGGCCTCCTTGGAGCCGCTTGTGCTCAGCAGAGCATCTGCGACGCCACCTGTCAGAAAGGTTGCGATGCGGCCTGTCAAGCTGCTATCGAGGGAACCTACCAGTCCGAGTCCAAGCTATGGGTTAGCGACATTGTCAGCGATCCCTTCTACGACACCCCGGCCAACATCTCCTCTGCGAAACCAGGCGATATCCTTCGCTGGGAAGCTGTACCTGCTCAGCTGCTTAGTCGCAACTGGACTATTCCCGCCAGTTTGACTCTTTATCGCTTCATGTACGCCACCGAGGATCTCGACAATAGCACTATCCCCGCAACTGCATGGGCTTTGCTCCCCTTTCATCGGTCTCTCTCGACTCCTGGAGAGCCTCGGAAGCTTCGGACTGTCGTCTGGACGCACGGCACGGCTGGGCGTAGCCGCCTCTGCTCAACAACCAACAACAGAGGCCTCTACTATGACTGGAAAGCACCGTTCATCCTGGCTGAGTCTGGATATGCCGTCATTGCTCCAGACTACTCTGGTCAGGGATCCAAGATTCCCCAAGGGTTCATGTACGAGGCCGGCTTCCTGCATGCGGCTGATGTTGCATATTCGGTTGTTGCCGCCAGAAAGGTCATCGGAAACTTCTTGAGCCGCAAATGGGCAGTCTTTGGTCATAGTGAGGGAGGTATGACTGCTTGGCGTACCGCTGAGCGTCTTGCACGAAAAGGCGAGGAGCGTCTTCTCAAAGCTGGCGAATTCGTCGGCGCTGTAGCTGCTGCTCCTGCTCTGCGACCCCAAAAGCTGATCCCGCTCTCGTGGACGCAGACGGGAACCGGCGGAGGTCCATTCTCTGTCTACTTTCTTCAGTCCCTTGCCGGCCTTTTCCCCGATCAGATCAAGGTTGAGGACTATCTCGCAGAAGTTACCCAGCAGCGACTCCAAGTCCTCGACAACTCATGCTTCCAAACTGGGTTCGCGGCTGTTGGTACACTCAGTCCCGAACAACTCTTCAAGAACACCAGCTGGCTGCAACACCCTGCCACCAATGAATGGGCCGTCCGGTACAACGGTCAAGGCCCATATCCCCTTGCTGCACCACTCCTTGTCATTCAGGGCGTCAACGACACCATCACGCCTGCGTCTCTGACAATGGAGGATTTCAATCTCACTTGCTCTTCTTATCCCAAGAGCCCCATCCATGCCAAGCTGTATCCCGAGATGGGCCACGGTCAAGTTCTCGAGTCGGCTCGTGCCGATGTTGAAGCCTGGCTCGACGCCAGATTCAATGGCAAGCCTGTTGCGAAGGCATGCTCTATCGAAAACATTGAGCCTCTGACCGAGACTTATGCTCGAGGCGAGATGTTCTGGGCGGCAAACATTGTTCCCTTCTAAAGCGTCTCTGGCGATATTTGATAGCATTAGAGCAAAGTTTGTATCGATAATAGTTTTTGACATAATTTTGCCAACCCTGTTTGAGATTCTCGCTCTTGTCCTTAGTCACCCAGCCCTGATTCGGCGAAGCACAAACAATAGCCTACGGCATGGCTGCGGCGTGGCAAACCTATAACATTAGTCCTCACTACATCGGACACTTGATAGTGGATAAGGCTTTACTGACCAGTTCATACCTTCCTCGCTGTTTTACCTCAGCTGGCCTCTAAGACTTGACCCGACCATACTTCGTACGTGATGGAAGTTGCAGCTCGTCAGCTCGTGTAGAACTATCGATGGTCTTGAGACAATCTGTCACAAGCCCTTATAGAACATCCAATGAAAGCTCATCACTTCAGAAGACAAGGGTTATTGAAGTGGGATCGCAATGGCTGAACATCTCAAAATAGTATAGTGAGGACGAACAACCCCCGCAAGCCGGGAGGCCCCACGCGGCCCGACGCGATCTAGACTGCTGCACGAGCTATTGGAAATAGTTTCATTACACTGCCACCCACTCGCTAACCGCGGTCTACCTTTTCTTGCCCTTTCTCACGTAGTTATTCTACTCACTTATTCTGCACGTGAACCAGTATCCATTCGTGGGTCATAGAGGGCCTCGGTTAAGTCAAGCTCGCGGAAAGGGTGGCCAGCTGAAGGCGAGACATGACTGAAAGTCGCATCGTGCCTAAGCTACTGCACGGCGTCGGATTTTTTTTTTTTTTTTTTTGCAAGGGTCACGATCCTGAAGCAGCAAATGTCCCGAAACTATCATTCAATAAGCAGCAGTTCACGCTGGAGGCCTCGAAGACCAAAAACATGTCTCAAACGGCAACCCCGAATATTCATTGGCATTCATCCACTATCAACCTTCTGCCACTGCTCGACCACCCAGCCTATCAACACACCTAGAACACTAAAACAACAGAAAGTCACCTCAAGGGAGTGGCCAACGAGGGCGAGTTGAAGGGAACCCAGGTCTAGAATTCCTCAGAGCTTAGGTGTCAGGAACGGCACATCGCTGAAAATCGACAACTTGTTCTCGTTATCGTGGATAATTTGCACATCGAGCGAGGCCGTTGAAAAGTCAACTTGAACAGCCTTGGATAGGTCAACTTCATCTGGTTTGACCTCATTGGCTCGAAATGCTGTTGGCACAATGTAATAGACTTTGCTGGGAGTGATTTGATAAGTCGTCCTAGGGGATGGGATGAATGATGCGTGCACGCCGACGCGAGCGTTCGGTGCAGTACTAAGCCCAAGGGCCGCCATATACCCGTCTTTTTGACATTGGTTAGCTTGCATCACCAAGTATCACCCTAACCAAACTCACTACTCTGAGCCTCCTTATAATGAAAGACGCCTGTTTTGAGGCAGAACGCTCCAGGTTTACCCTCACCCTGTTTACCCACCTCCAATGAGCCAGAGCAAGGGTTATCGGGGGATGCCTTGAGGGTGCATGTGGTACCGGCTTTAGCGCCCTCCCCAATCCCTGTACCAAGCTTCACTGGCTTTCGATCCAGTGCGTACATTTGCGCAGCTTCATCCTGGTACATACTGCCGCATATGGCGTAGAAGCTGTGGCTCTGGATGACAAAGGTGGCGATGCCGTCTCCTGGCGGGATGCCTCTGGCGACCAGTATCGCATGAGAGGTAATGTGCTGAACTGCTGGCTCCACATCCGGGGCTTTGCTGAAAAGAGTATAGCTCTGCCTCAGGTCTGACTTGTTGTATATGGTAAAGGAATATGTCTCGCTGCGGTCACTTGTCTCGAGCAACATGGCTGGGTATCTGAATTGTGGGTGGAGGATGAGAGGGGCAAGCTGAAGAAAGATGAAAAAGGGTGTGATCCATGAGATGCAACAAGGTAATAAAGTACGCTAGAGAGAAAAATGGACGTGACTGCGGCTGGAACGCCTGTCTGGGTCGAGACTTGTATGCAGGAGTCGTTAGTGGCATTTCCCAAAATGGGCCCAGTTCAGCTTCATGTAGCCAGCCACACACAATGTTGCAACCGCTGAGCAAGACGAACAACTTGACGATGTTACCAATTTATAAGTTGTAGATACATAATATTAGAAATGGTTGGCCTCCCAAGTATTTAAGGCTCCCCAACCCCCGACCAAAATGGTTTCATCTCGCTACCATCTTCCACAACTCACTCCTCATCGCACTCCCACAAGTCTTATCCCCCGCAATCTCGCTCTTCAACTTCACACTTAAACCTCTCCAAAATGGCCACCTACAAGATCACCATCAAGAACAAGAGCGGCCAGACCCAGAACTACTGCTTCTTCAATGAACGCCCCACAGTCTCTGGAGCAGCCGTAACCGGCGAGCTCTGGAGCAACATCATGAAGACGGCAGAGTACACCCCAGACCAAGGTGTCGCCACGTTCAAAGTCTCTGGTGAATACTTTGCCATCTGTGGAAAAATCGACACCAGTTCGGGACCCAACGGAACTGTCACCGTTAGCAAGACAGTCCCGATTCAAGTTGGCGAGTCGTTGGGTGGAAAGGTTACCCTGGGTTCCACGGTTCCTTTGATCGTTCATAAGCGGAAGGCGTGCGATATTGGTCATGTCAAGACGCCTGGAGGTGGCAAGATTGGAAACTTTCAGTTCGATACTACTTGCAAGGATGACAACATCTTCACGGCCGCCGACGCCAAAGCCAGTAAGACTTTTCCCCGTCCCCGTCATAACTAAAAATGCTGATTCTCTTCCCCCAAGACAACCTGCTCATTGGCGTTGCTTCCTCCAAGGATGGCGATATTGGCACTGCCATGGCCACGTTCCACCCAGCGCCCAATGTGACGTACCAGATCCAGCCCAAGCCTGTCTACTACGTTGCCTTTGGATCAAGTTTTGAGGTTGGAGATCTGGTCAAGGTTGAAGCGGTTGGAAGCAGTCTGGCTGTTGACTTTGTTGCACGCTCGGTCAATGAAGTCACTATTATTCACGACGACACCAACACGCTGTATTTCCAGTAATGTGGGATTTTAATGGCTTTCTCGGCAGATTCTTTGCAGGTTTATTACCACTCTGTCATAGATAGTCGAGGCGGTTCGTAACACCTTAGATACCTTTAATTAACACTCATTTATCTATCCTAACTTGCAATATATGTGACCAATTATCAAACTTTTCTTGGGGGCTTGGTGCAACATGCTTTTATTAATGAGGAATATTGTGCAACCGCTATTCGTTAATCACAGTGAGGGATGACAGTTGACATCAGTTTGACAAAGGCTACGCAGTGACGGGAGTTGAATATCAGCGAGTGATATATAACCGTTGCGAGATTGTGCAGTGCCTGTATTTCAATTTCGAAAGAATATTATTTCTAGGAAAAACAAACACACTCAGAAAACTCTCCAGAGACTGAATTCTGTTGACAGGGGCTAGTAGTATTTATCTCTAATGGCAAGAGATCTTGCCCCACGGTTCCTCAGTCAAAGCTCGAGGCTCTCGCAACCAAAATGTAACAGTAGTCTATTTATACCTTCTTTGAAATAACCGCCTCCATATACTACATGTCTAATAGCCTCTATAAATAAACCCCCCGAGCGAGAGAATCCTGAAATGCATAGCAACCCATGTAAACACGCCGAAATATTGTCACGCTAAACATTAACCCTCCCAAAAACTGCTGCTCATTAGATACTCATCAACTCCATCTCACGATTCCTCTGTTCCCGCTCCTTCGTAGCCTTTGCAATGGCACATTTGCAAAGCCGGATCAGCTCAGTTACAAAATCGTTGACCAACTTCATGTGTGAAAGTTCGTGAGGGGTTAGCCGTCTAACTGGTAGCTGCCTGACTAAACCAGCAGCAGAGCTGAGAAGTTCCAGGTCTGCCTGAGCCTTATCCTCGAGTGGGTTCATGAGAAGGTTGAAGAACAAGCTCATCATCGCAGCCGTGGGATAAAAGACGACGACCCTGTGAATACATGTCAGTGGCTGGAACAACACGGCCAACGTGGAACTCCGGCGTGGGGAAACTCTTACCAAAACGCTTCGCCTGCAAGTCCGTCTATGGCTGCCCGTAGATACACAAGCGTGGAACGACTCGCCTCCAGTGAGAGGGCAATACTGGAATGTATACCTCCCTTCCATTCCCCATCCTCAGAGTTGTTTTCAGATGTCATACCACAGCATCGTCCACTAGCGCGGTGGATAGCCGTCATAAGATGGTGATATTCCAGATGCAACGTGATGTGCCGCATACTTCGGGGAAGCTGCATTCCCGCAAGCGTCACCTTGGATTTCTCAGTTATCGAAAGTGCAGGCCGAAAGTCCGGTGGGATCGACAGTCGCCAAGCTTCGAGTTCCTCATCAAGCTCACGGATATCGCGAAGCAGTTCTGCATCTGACTTCTTGGCAGCCTGTGCTGAGTAGAGCAGGCGACTTGTCTTGTCCTTGAGGTGGCTCAGGCGGGGATCTCCCGGAAGATGGGGCATAAGCTTTTCATTGCTGAATGATGGTGATGTAAGGTTCTCGTCGAGATTTGGTAGGTAGAAATAGCAGCTCATGTAGTCCTCAGGGAGGGTGAGATCGCAGTAGTCATCAGACATCAAAGGAGGTTGACCAGTCCGTAATGCAATGTCTTTGTCGAAGATATAGCACAGCCAGAACATCATCCGTAGTTGTCGTACTTCGCGCTCTTCACGAGTGGCGTCGGTACCATAGGCTTTTGTGGGAGTATATGTGTGCCCGCCAAGCATGAAAATAATGCGACAAGCGATGGCATGTAGCATGGCAGCGGATTGTAAGTGTCCGGAGAAGGTTTGGTGCATATGCTAGTTGAAGAGTTAGCATCGCTTGAGGGATTCATTTTTCAGAATACTAGTGACACGTACCAGCATAAAGACAGCCTGCAGACTCGTGATGCTGGTATCCTCGAGAGCATCTGTCAGGAGGTAATGTGCCTTCTGGGCACAGGCATCACTATCGAGATAAGGGATCTCCGCCACCCTGCCTTGGAATAGGCAGATGATGGAGATGAAGGCATAAACGCAAGATTTGGCACTGATCTGATCGAGAGATAGAGGCTCGGTCGAGGACTCATATGCCAAGGTAAGGGTATCTTCAAAAAGGACGCGGTCGATAACGGGAAAAACAAGTCGAAAGGCGGAGTGGAGGTATATATGGAGGATTTTGTCGACAAGCTTCCTATCGGGAAGCTCATAGAGGTCGGAAGGACAGTTGTAGTAGTGAGAGACGGAGGACGTGGAGGAGAATAGTCGTTGTCGCGGGGAAGGGGGCTGGAACTTTTGAAACGAAACATCCTCACCAGTCCTCGAAGATAGCCACTTAATTCCTTCGGCAGAAAGTATTGGCATGCCATTATGTTGGCTGATCCGCCCAAAGTGGCAGCCACCATAATGAATCTGACCGAATGAAACTGTGCTAGTGAAGCCGCTGGGGGTCGATGCGATAGGCGGGCATTGTGACACATGCGGTGACCCAAATGCGTCAAACTGTTCCCCCAGACTTATCGAGGATCTGGTGGTCTCATCCAAGCTAGTGCGAGGGGCTGGTGTTGTTGTTACACTTGTGGAAGTAGGAGTCGAAGGCTTGGAGGGGACTGATGGTAGCGAGGCATCGGTACCACGCTGACGAGCAAGAGTCTGAGCCAATGCATCTTCGATCCGCTCCAGTCTCTTTGCGAGACTTTGTTCGGAGCTTTGAGTGGTTCTGTGGGTGAGTTAGCATGCCGAATGGGGGTTTGTCCACCGCTCTATCGAGCTTAGGTTCATGTAAATGGGTCGAGCCAACACCACTCTCACCTGGGCTTTGCCTTCTTCTTCCGGCCTCTAATCCGGTTAAATGTACAAGCCAAGCCGTGATGTTCACACCAGTTGCAGGGTGTCTTGGAACTGGTGGAATCGCATTGGATCTGTGTGTCGTCCAGTCACTGTCAGTTACCATGAAAAGGCATCCCCACAAGGAAGAATGTTCTTCTGATCGACCACCAAGGGTGCCAAGAGATGGTCCGATCATGGGGAACAGAGAGGGTCCAGATATCCAGGGTTATGGATAAAAGAGCTGGTGGGAGCCGAGAGTTGGTTCCGGGTACGTACCTTTCTCTTATGACAGGCATCACAAGCCCTTTTTTGGACCATGGCGGAGATGGCAATGAATCAGAGACAGCACGCAAGCATGGTTCGGGTTCAGAAAGCTTGGTTTCCTATCTTCGTGGTTGCGCTGCCAGGCTGGGTTGTACCACAGGCAACCAGGACGAACAGATGCAGGAGACAAGCCCAAGAGCCCCAAAGCTGGGTTTTGCCGAACTCGATTCCAGGGAGGGCGGCGGAAGTGATAGCTATGTGTCAGTCCCCAACGGCGTCGGTAAGTCGGGACACGTCTTCTGAAACCCCGAACGCGAAAGCCCGAGACCAACAAAAACGAGTTTCAAGATGCAGAGCCGGGAAGTTGTGACGGCGTGACGCGGAGGAGGGAAATGGATCGATTGTCCAACTTCCGCTGACTCAGCGGTGGTTTTGATGAAAGAAGTTAAGCTTAGGATTCTGTCAGCGCTAACCTTCCCGCATTGATCCACCATTTCGGCAGATGGCCCGCTTTCCATGTGGGATTGATCCACTTCACTCAAAACAAACTCAAAACTGCCGCTGACTCAGCGGAATTGAACTTTGGCAATTTCACCGATGTGCATCGTTCGCATAACAAAAACCTCTCGTCAACCCGGTCAATCGGACCTCATGGGGCTGAGATACGAAATCAATCCCGCGGGCCTTTGACAGATCTTGGCAACCTACGTCATCCCCGGACTTCGCTGCTTACCAAGGCCGACATTGTAATTGTCCCGCTGTGTCCGGTCCTTTCACGAATCTCGAGCGCGACTCCAGGCACCGGCTTTCGCTTTTATCTTGATGCTTGTGTCCGTTCTCCGCGCCCTCCACACGCACGCACGCACATGCTTATCGAGCAGAGTAAGAAATCCTACTGCATTAGACCCATATTTCGAATCTCAATCGGATGCCACGGACCCTGTTTCTTCTCTGATCGCGTCTTCAGAATGTTGCTCACTTGCTCTTCGTGAATCCCAACACCATCTCGGCTAATGACTAAGCGGCGACAGGGCTGCGAATGCGAGCATGTGTGTGTGTCAGAGACATGTGGATCCATTGGATCCGCTCGTGTTGAGGCTCATTCAACATCGGCAAATCCAATGCTTCTATTCGTCGATTGCGAGTTGCCGTCGGACTCCCGAGAAAGCCCGCTATCCTCCATGTTGTTGTCACCATTCAGCCAACACCTCCGAATGATGGGTCCTGATTAGTATATACGCAGCGCCTCCTTTCTTTTAAAACCTGGTCTTGGCCTCTCTTTGCTCAAAATGGAAGTTTCAACCTGGTCAAACTTGTAGCCTTTTGCTTTTCAAACTCCTGAAGGCATTCACTTACTGGACGACGGGGGTTTGCGGCTAGCATCCTTAACCAGGACAGACAGGGCCATTGCCCAGACGCTGACCATGGACTCCAACGATAGCGACTCCCAGACGGTCTATGATAAGACCCATATGAACGAGCTCGAAAAGAATGATTCCGATTGGGCCCTGAAGCCCAAGGTGACCGCTTTCAAGGAACGCGATAGGTCTTCTGGATTTCCCGACCGCGAACTCGGTGTCACTTGGCAAAATCTCAACGTCGAAGTCGTTACAGCTGATGCTGCCATTCACGAAAATTTCGTCTCTCAATTCAACATACCGAAGCTTGTCAAAGAGTCCCGCCACAAGCCACCTTTGAAGACCATCCTCGACAACAGCCATGGATGCGTCAAACCTGGAGAGATGCTTCTCGTTCTTGGTCGACCTGGCTCTGGATGCACAACACTTCTCAACATGATTGCCAATCATCGACGAGGATACGTCACTGTTTCTGGTGATGTTCATTACGGATCCATGACGGCTGAGGAGGCCAAGAACTACAGGGGTCAAATCGTGATGAACACAGAAGAGGAGTTGTTCTTCCCGTCTCTTACTGTTGGACAAACGATGGATTTCGCAACCCGGCTCAAGGTACCCTTCCAGCTCCCCGATGGAGTGACATCTGCCGAGGAGATGAGGATTGAGACGCGAGACTTCCTTCTTCAATCCTTGGGGATTGAGCACACCCACGACACCAAGGTGGGCAACGCTTTTATCCGAGGTGTTTCTGGTGGTGAGCGCAAGCGAGTGTCCATTATTGAGACCTTGACTACTCGTGGCTCCGTTTTCTGCTGGGACAACTCTACCCGCGGTCTGGATGCCAGCACGTGAGTCTGCAGCGATCTCTTATATATTGACATACTAACCTTATTTAGGGCTCTTGAGTACACTAAGGCGGTTCGAGCCATGACCGATGTCCTTGGTCTAGCTTCCATCGTCACTCTCTATCAGGCTGGTAACGGTATCTATGACCTGTTTGACAAGGTCTTGGTTCTGGACGAAGGAAAGGAGGTCTACTACGGTCCTCTGAAGGAGGCTCGACCTTTCATGGAGAGCATGGGTTTCATCTGCCAGCATGGCGCCAACGTGGCCGACTACCTCACCGGTGTCACCGTCCCAACTGAGCGAGATGTTCGACCTGAGTTTGAGAACCGGTTCCCGCGAAATGCAGACATGCTTCGGGCCGAGTACGAAAAGTCACCCATCTATCAGCACATGATTGCCGAGTACGACTACCCAACGACGGATCTCGCCAAGGAGAGGACCCGGCTCTTCAAGGAGGGTGTTCGCCAAGAGAAGGACAAGAAGCTGGCCGACAAGGATCCCATGACGGTTGGCTTCGTCCAGCAGGTCAAGACTTGTGTCCAGCGCCAGTACCAGATCCTGCTTGGAGACAAGGCTACCTTCATGATCAAGCAAGTGTCCACCATCATCCAAGCCCTGATCGCCGGTTCTCTGTTCTACAACGCCCCCGCTACTTCTGGTGGTCTGTTCATCAAGTCCGGTGCCTGTTTCTTCGCTATCCTGTTCAACTCTCTCCTGTCCATGTCTGAGGTTACCGACTCCTTTACTGGTCGCCCGGTACTTCTCAAGCACAAGTCGTTCGCCTTTTTTCACCCTGCCGCTTTCTGTATCGATCAGATCACAGCTGATATTCCGGTTATTCTGTTCCAAATTTCGACCTTTTCCGTGATCCTCTACTTCATGGTTGGCTTGACCTCGACTGCTGGAGCATTCTTCACATTCTGGATTATCCTGGTTGCCATCACGATGGTAAGTGGAGCATTGATACTCTCAACTCCCAATACTAACCTCGTTTTGTAGTGTATGACTGCACTCTTCAGAGCTGTTGGCGCCGGATTCAGCACCTTTGACGGTGCCTCCAAGGTTTCCGGTTTACTCATCTCGGCAACCATCATCTACTCTGGTTACATGATTCAGAAGCCCCAAATGCACCCTTGGTTCGTTTGGATCTTCTGGATTAACCCCATGGCCTATGGCTTTGATGCCCTTCTCTCCAACGAGTTCCACAACAAGATCATTCCTTGCGTCGGACCCAACCTTGTTCCTAGCGGACCTAGCTTCAATAACGCAGACCATCAGGCCTGTGCTGGCGTGGGTGGAGCACAGCCTGGCCAGAACTTTGTTACTGGTGATGACTACTTGTCGTCTCTATCATATGGTCACTCTCATCTGTGGAGGAACGTTGGCATTGTCTGGGCGTGGTGGGCTCTTTTTGTTGCTCTTACGGTCATCGCGACCTCAAAGTGGCATTCTGCTTCTGAGGATGGCCCCAGTCTGCTCATCCCCCGAGAGAATGCTCACGTTACTGCGGCTCTGCGCCAAACCGATGAGGAGGGACAAGTCAGTGAGAAGAAGGCTGCGAGCAACCGAGACGGCGTCGTCGTCGATGATACAGGCAGCAACTCGGATCAAGGAGACCTTGTTCGCAACACGTCTGTCTTTACCTGGAAGAACCTCACATACACCGTCAAGACACCATCTGGAGACCGCACTTTGCTGGATAACGTTCAAGGTTGGGTCAAGCCTGGCATGCTGGGTGCCCTGATGGGAGCCTCTGGTGCTGGAAAGACTACTCTCCTGGACGTTCTCGCACAGCGCAAGACCGAAGGAACCATTCACGGCTCGATCATGGTCGACGGTCGCCCTCTACCTGTCTCTTTCCAACGATCTGCCGGTTACTGTGAACAGCTGGATGTCCACGAACCCTTTGCCACTGTCCGCGAGGCTCTTGAGTTCTCCGCCCTTCTGCGACAGAGCCGTGACACACCTCGCGAGGAGAAGCTCAAGTATGTGGATACCATCATTGACCTTCTGGAACTTCACGATCTTGCCGATACTCTTATTGGCGAGGTTGGTGCTGGTCTGAGTGTCGAGCAGCGCAAGCGTGTCACCATCGGTGTCGAACTTGTTTCCAAGCCAAGTATTCTGATCTTCCTTGATGAGCCTACTTCTGGTCTTGATGGTCAATCTGCCTATAACACTGTCCGATTCTTGCGCAGGCTGGCTGGCGTCGGCCAAGCTGTTCTCGTCACCATCCACCAGCCTTCTGCTCAGCTCTTTGCTCAATTCGATACCCTCCTTTTGCTTGCCAAGGGTGGAAAGACTGTTTACTTTGGAGACATTGGTGAACAGGCGAAGACGGTTCGAGAGTACTTTGGCCGCTATGGTGCTCCCTGCCCTCAGGACGTCAACCCTGCTGAGCACATGATTGATGTCGTCTCTGGACACTTGTCCCAGGGCAAGGACTGGAACCAGGTCTGGTTGTCGTCTCCCGAGCACGATGCCGTCGAAAAGGAACTCGACCATATCATCTCTGACGCCGCTTCTAAGCCCCCCGGAACTGTTGATGATGGAAATGAGTTTGCTACCAGCCTGTGGGAGCAGGTCAGACTTGTTACCCAGCGCATGAACCTGTCTCTGTACCGCAACACCGACTACATCAACAATAAGATTCTCCTGCACATCTCTTCGGCCCTGTTCAACGGATTCACCTTCTGGAACATTGGCTCTTCGGTCGGTGAGCTTCAGCTCAAGCTGTTTACCATTTTCAACTTTATCTTTGTCGCTCCTGGTGTCATGGCCCAGCTTCAGCCCTTGTTCATCCACCGACGTGACATCTTTGAGACGCGAGAGAAGAAGTCCAAGATGTACTCGTGGATCGCTTTTGTTACGGGATTGATCGTTTCCGAAGTCCCCTACCTTGTTCTTTGCGCCATTTTCTACTATGTCTGCTGGTACTACACTGTTGGCTTCCCGGATGTTGCTTCGCGCGCTGGATCAACCTTTTTCGTCATGCTCATGTATGAGTTTGTCTACACTGGTATTGGCCAGTTCGTCGCCGCCTACGCGCCCAATGAGGTGTTTGCTTCCTTGGTCAACCCCTTCATCTTGGGTACCCTGGTCTCTTTCTGTGGTGTGCTGGTGCCTTATCAGCAGATTCAGGCATTCTGGCGATACTGGATCTACTGGCTTAACCCCTTCAACTACCTCATGGGTAGCATGCTGGTCTTTGACATCTGGGGTTCCGACATTAAGTGCTCCGACAAGGAGTTTGCGCGCTTCAACCCGCCCAACGGCACCACGTGTGGCGAGTACCTGGAGGATTACCTCGGCCAGGGCCTGGGCTTGATTAGCAACCTCGTCAACCCGGATGCGACATCCGAGTGCAAGGTCTGCTCTTATACCAAGGGTGAGGACTACCTCCGAACTCTTAACCTGAAGGAGTACTACTATGGTTGGCGGGATGCGGCCATTGTTGTCATTTTTGCCCTCAGTTCGTACGCTTTGGTGTACATTCTGATGAAGCTCCGTACCAAGACGTCAAAGAAGGCCGAGTAAAGGGGAGCCCACTGGGTCCCAAATAACATAATTTTCGTTCATAGAAAGATAGACTAGACATCAGACTGGGTTCGGTCATAGATTTTGTATTTATTCACATATTTTAATCAACTCACCTCTCCTGTGACCAATCGTGATTGGCGAGCATGCAGGCTGATGAGCCCAAGGCCAGAAATCGGGCAGCGACCCCTGTACCACAGGCTACTACGTAGTACGGCCTCTTCCGATGCTCAATTATAGTCGGTTTATTCCGCTGCTGCATGTCTTATTTTGGTCCCTGGAGCGCATTTCGCTCAGGCGTGGCCGCGTGGGCAAAAAGAATGTGTAACAGACTGACTGCCCTAATAATATTTGAAGGAATTAAGTTACACCAAAATCTTAAATAGTGTTACAGGAATGGCCCACTCATTTGATACATTTGTAACGAAGCTTGGCATGGTAAATATCTTTATGCGAAAAATACCATGTGGTATGGCAAAGCTCTCATTTCTCATTCTGCAAAATGTGATTGACCGAGGATAACGGTGAGATTGGCTAGAGAAATATTCATGCCTGATTATTAAGGCTTATATCAATCAACGAATGGCTGGGATCTGAAACGCCCTCCCAACGCGACCCAGACTCCTCATCTCCTCCACCGAAGCTCTCTCTCACTCCAGGTGACAAGAGCCATGAGGTACTGCGTCCTATGCGGAATCCCCATCACCCGACTCTCCAACGAACCATGGCTCCAAGAATTCCGAGCCGGTGAGTGTGATCCACGGCCAACCCCTCGCCTCCAGAGAAGGCCAGCAGCTAACCCCTCCCCTCCCCTCAGTGTGGGTCGAGTCCACGCATTGGGACCACGTCAAGTTGTCCGGGGTCGGCATCTGTAGTGAATTTGACCAGGTGGGCGTTGACTCTGTTCCGAGAGACGTTGACAAGCGCTACGATGATCCTGAAGGCCCTGGGCCCATTATTGACGTGGAGCTGAGGATATTTCAGCTCGAGCACCTGATTCCTCTCGAGTACCGCGTCAGAGAGCCACAGGCTTTTTGGGGATGGGCTTTTCACTCATCCTGCTGGGACCTGCTCAATCAGACGTTTACACCGGATCTGAATCTTATTTTTGCTGCCCTTCTTTCGGTTCCTATCGGCTTGGATGGCATCATCAATTGGGGTCATACCTATGGAGGAGCCGCGGCATTTCGCCGTAGAGGCTCGGTATCGACCCTAATAAGTTGTTTTCCTGACTTTTTTTACATTCCTCCAGACTATCGATCGGATCCTTTGCATATCCCTGGTCTTATAAAGGCCATGAACAACGATCTTCACCCAAAGGATGACACTTCTCATTGCCGCTTTGAAATTGCGAATTTCTTTCCAGAGAAAGACATATTCTCTCGCCTTGCCCCTGAACTGCTCGAACAGATTCTCATCATCTTACCTACTCGCGATGTTCACTCTCTACGTCTTGCATCTCCGATCTTTGCCATGCTCAACTTGTCAGGGACATTTTGGGCATCACGGTTCCGACAAGGCAGCGAGTTTCAACACATGACCGAGGTTTCTCACAACACTCCAAAATCCTGGAAGACGTTATACCTTACAGTTCGAGGTTTGAGCCGTGATAATCCCAACATGGCTAGTCGAAGACGCGTCTGGAAGCTTGTCCAGTGCCTGCAAACAACAGTCTCCCAAATGGCGAATACTCCATGCCATGGGACCCCGCTAGAAAGTTGGTTCGAGTCTTTCATGCCAATAGAGCCTTCCAAAGAAGAAGACCTTTGGCAGACAGCCAAGCGCGGAGTCATTGACCCTGAGGCGAGATTTCACCGTGGCTGTCGAGTTATACGAGCCCGGACTCTTCATTTTTCACAGCCACTTCGAGTCCAGAGCATGTCAGTTTCGCTTGTTCACACAGGAATGGGTGTTTTTGTGTCTGGTCTGGTATTCATCTATCAAGATGGGACACAAGATGCTCTAGGATACATACACGAAGATCAAAGCGTCCTCGTCCAATTCTCCACCCCTCAGCGTCTACAAGGATGGCAACTAGCTCTCGACACATCAGGCATCAGATCGATCGCCATCGTTACTGAGGATGGGACGGTTTCTCCTTGGGCGGGCGAACCAGGAGACTTTCCAAAGTGGCACTTGGCGGAAGACGAAGACATTTCTGCGATCCGGGCAGAATTCGACGTGAGTTTCTCCCTTTGCTAACCCTCCCTTGGTACTGGCTAACCTTTTCCAACTTTCAGGCTTTCAAAATGGTTTCACTCAGCCGTAACAAACCTCGCCTCCCGAGCAAGCACGAATGGCGAAACAGTCGTCTCTGGTACAATGTACCACCGGATCATCTACTCTTCGACGGAAACGACGAGTACCACTCACAAGATTCCTCCGGTCCCATCATCTCGACTGTCTTATTCGGTGGACCCAACAGACATTTCATCTCAAGTCTGGTCGAGATTGTCGTTTGGACTTTCAACGGTGCCTACATCGGCAAAATGGAATTCCTCTACGCCGATGCCTCGCAGAATCAGCATCTGGGCGACATGGAGCCCTTTGGGAGTGTTCCTTCGACAGAACAGAGAGACAGTTACCAGAGAACCTCCATGGCTATTGATAGCGCTGGGGGCGAGGAGCTGGTAGGTATCGAGGTGAAAGAGATGTCGGGCTATGTGATAGGGTTGAAGGTACAAGTCCTACGACTTTCTCGTTGACGGTCACTGATATTCTCGCAATTCTCTACAGCTCCGGACGAACTTTGACCGAGAGGTTACATCACCTCAGCATCTCATGTCGAACAGGATTAGATGGAGGGCAATTCGGCCAACCGGGTCAAAGGTTGTCGGTCTATTTTCTACCCATGTAAGTTCATCATATGCTCTTGACTTGATTTTCATAATAGTGAAGGACTAACTTTTACCTTTAGAGTCACATCTTTCAGAGTCTTGGTCTAATATCGACATCCCTAGGTGTGGAGGGTGGCCAAGGTTAAAATGTGAGAATCGGGGTTCTTTGCGCAGTGTTCTAAGTGAGAAAATCCTCGAAATCCGGGTTACTAGACCACGGGTACGTACTAGAGGATATAACGGCCTATATTGTCTAAAGTAAATCCAATTATGCAAATTAAAAACCCCTCTAGAGCCGTCACCAAGGGACTTGTAATGAAACATGTCTACCACTCTATGCAATATCTCTCCTCAGGAACACGGTCCACATATCAGGCGCCTCTCCATGTGCATCCCAGTAATGGTTATGTTGTTTTTGAATTAGCCGGTATCCCCTCCGCTCATACCACTCATGGTTAGTCGTCTACCATCTGTCAGCTCACAGTGCCAAAACGATGTAGCAAGTCCATACCTTAGGTAGCTGGCCAGTCTCCTCCAAGGCCAATTTATTAGCACTGTCCTTATGCAGAGTATCCAATGCCAAAGTTTTGGCACACAGTGGCTCGTTAACGGCCATGGCCTCAGCGATATCCATAGCAGCACGACCAATGCCTTTGCTCTGCAGTGCTTTTGAAACGTAAAAGGTCTTTATCCAGAAAACACCCTTTTCTGGAAAGTCTAGGCCAAGATGGGCTGCCTCTACGTTTTCGTCATCTAGTGAGATGTGACCAACGGGGTAAATTGACTCTTGAGTAGGTGTACGCGGCTTGGCTCGAATAGTAGTTGCTGTATCGACTAGGGGAGCTTTCTCCTGGAGACCAGTCAGCCATTGACTGGCGTTAGTTCATCGTATAGAAGTGCGTACCGCTGGGAACTTGTCAAAGTGTAACTGAAGTGACTCCTGTGTGCCGGCGTCTTCAGGTGATAATGTCTATTCAAGGTTCAGCCCATCATCCAAGTTGAGATCAAAGGTAAAAGACTCACAATCCAGTAGATACACTTGTGTCCCGATCTTTGCTTGTCACGCCATTTCTTCTCAACCAACTCCATGTTCCACCCACACTGGACTCGCTGCTCGATGAGTCTCGCAACGTGCTCTGGTGATTCTGGATCCCAGGGGACCAATAGGAGCTGATCTTGACGGGTTGCTGAAGACATGGTGAAAGTGTAAGTCGAATCTCACTTAAGGGAGTATTTCTGATTAGTGCAGTAACGGTGATGCTTTGTATGGATGAGATTCGGTTCAGTACATGTAGTCGGCGAGTCTTTGTTATTTTGCCAACGTGAGTCATTGGAAAGGCGCGGAGGATATTTTTATCCGCTAAGGGCGCGCCTTGTGACATTTGGTCCAAAATAGCGCAAACGGAGGTGAATAAGGCTTCTCTACCGCGACGCACAACGTCTTTGGTGCTGCAAGGTACGAGATCCACGTTGTTAAATTCAACACTAGGGGATTTTCCCGGTGTTGGATTCAATTCCTAGTGTAACCTGTCGCTGTCTCGAAGGGAACATAACCGCTGGCTCCGAGTTCGGATCCGAAGGTCAAGGACCGAAGAAGCGGTGGGCAGAAGCCTCTGAGCAATCCAACGGAAATAACGCAGCTGTGGCACAACTAAAGCTTATATCCAGGCTTTAATAACACTATGTAACACATCAGGGATTATTAAACAACGAGGGCCGTAGTCGAGGCGCAGACAGAGAGAAAAGCCGAGGTCAGGCATCGTCCGCATTAGCGTGTTATCGTCAAGTTGATCACCAATTGTAACCAATCAACAATGGTGTTTCAAGCCATTCTCACGAGGCGGAATTCATGGCTGCTACAAATCATAAAGCGCCTAGATGGACAACTCATCAGGCATGCGCCCTTCCCTTGGCCACAGCCTGCTGCCAGAAAACGCCACGCTGAGCCGAGCCGAGCTGTAAACCAGGGGCCACAGCCCGGAGCATTCTTTGCGGCCTTCAGTCCCTGTCTAACCTTAATGAAGACGATCTAACAAGCCTATTTCTATTGATATCAGTAACGCTTTTCTCGCCGACTTATTCCTCCTGGATTGCCACCATGGATATTGCTGGGCTTACGGTTGGGGCGGTAGCCCTCATTGGCACTTTCAAAGATTGCATCGACCTCTATTCGATGATTTCAGCAGCGGGGTCACTCGGCAAGGATGCAGCATTACTTGAAACGATGCTTGATGTTGAGAAAATGCTCTTCTTCCAATGGGCAGATCGTGTTGGCTTGGTGAACCCTCGGGCATACGACGCACGCCTCGACGAACCAGCTCTGAACAAAACAGTCGCTAGGGTCTTATTCAGCATCAAGGATCTACTAAGCGGAGGAAATACCCTGCAAAGCCGATATGGCCTCGAACGGTGCGG
This sequence comes from Fusarium sp. AF-6, assembly GCA_003947015.1. Taxonomy (NCBI): domain Eukaryota; kingdom Fungi; phylum Ascomycota; class Sordariomycetes; order Hypocreales; family Nectriaceae; genus Fusarium; species Fusarium sp. AF-6. The sequence continues at coordinate 19,279 of NKCJ01000117.1, forward strand.
CCTAGCCATCGACAGAACGTCGTTAGATGACGTCGATGCAGCCAAACCTAGTGCGCTGCGAATGGAGCGCTTTCTTCGAAACTTTGAACAACTCGGCCTGACCACAAATACTCTTAAGGCAAATACAGAAGCCAAGGGCTTCGGCGTCAAGGACAGATGGTGCTGGGTTGTGCGCGACAAGGACAAATTTGAGCAGTTGATCCGAGAGCTCTCCCACCTTAACTCACGACTTCACGATCTGGTTCCGGACAAAGCAAATGCCAGGTCAATCTTGGCGTTGACTGAAGAAGACCTGAGTGACATAAGGAGCATTCCACACCTCAAGTTGATCTCGGAGGCGGCCCCTGGTATCCCGCATGTCCTTGAAGCAGTCAAACGAGCGATCCAGACTGCAAACCAGAACCGGGTACTACAACGACTGTGGTTTAGACAAATCGATGATCGGAGAGAAACCGTGAGTGGTGCCCATGCAGGGACCTTTTCCTGGGCCTTGCGTCCTCCCAAGAGAGCCCTAGAATGGGATGATCTTTGCGACTGGTTGCGGGCAGAAAAGTCGGGCATATATTGGCTGGCTGGTAAAGCGGGCAGCGGCAAATCGACACTGATGAAATACGTCCTTGGCCACTCACGAACGCAAGAGCTATTGAAGGAATGGGCAGGCGCCTCAGACTTCACTGTCGCTGACTTCTTCTTTTATCATTTGGGTATGCCTGAACAGAAGTCACAGGAGGGACTGTTTCAGGGGCTCCTATATCAAGTCCTCAGTCAACACTATGACTGTATTAAGACTGTGATGCCTAAAATGTGGAAGGAGGCCCTTGCGACGGAGGATGACCCGAAGGGCGAGATTTCGATGCCATCTGTACGAGAAATGCAAACAGGGCTTTTGGACTTTGCCAAGAGTCAAACCAAAAAACTCTTTTTGTTTATCGATGGGCTCGACGAGTACGATGGGAGATCTATGGATGCTGCAACCTTCATCGAAGAGCTAGGGAAACTGGAAGGCGTCAAGATCCTAGTGTCTAGTCGACCTCTGCCCGATTTCGTCGCAGCTTTCCAGGGGAAACCCAAGATGAATCTTCAAGACCTCACGAGACGAGATATCGAGACCTATGTCGATGACACAATCACACACCACCCATACATGACCAAATTGACCCTGGAAGATCCGAATGGTTCTAGTGAGCTCGTACGGGACTTTATTTCCAAGGCTTCTGGCGTGTTTCTCTGGGTTATCCTCGCCTGTCGGTCAGTCCTGGAAGGTTTCGCCGCATTCGACAGTGTTTCGGATCTCAAGGCTCGCGTCCACGAACTCCCACCAGAACTTGAAGACCTTTTCAGGCACATGCTCCACAGGATCGATCCCAGGTGCAGAGAGCAGAGCGTCAGGCTGCTACGTCTTGTGTTCGACAACCAGACGAAAGGGGACGCTTGCTCCATCCCGACGCTTGGGCTTGCTCTGGGTGAGCGACGGGACTTTCGATATCACTTGGGCGAACCCAGTACGTCGGACTTGTCTATCGACCAGAAAAGAATCAAATGTCAAATGATGGAAGGACGCTTGCGAAGCCGTTGCTATGGTCTAGTCGAGATTCAGCAGGTCACATTGGCCAACGAACCCAACGTGTTATGCGTCTGCGGTAACAACAAGAAGCACGACCTTTTTCTAGACTCAAGCGTCGTCTTCATGCATCGTTCTGTATACGAGTTCCTCAGCATGCCGGATGTATGGGACTCGGAGTGGATGCAAATCGACAATGATAGATTTCACTCTCACGCCATTCTATCAACGCTTTGGATTGAGGTCGTGGGCATGGGGCAGCAAATGAACATGGCCCACAAGAACATCTGCATCAATAACGCACTGCTTCATATCTACAGTTCAGAGTTGGATGGAGATCCACCATCCATCGTGGCAGCAAACCTCTCTAGACTCCAGGCTATATTCCAAGGAAACTGTTATGGTCCATTCTGGGACGAAGCGAGGCAAGGAGCCCTACATCAGGCGCGCTGTCGTCATTTCACCCATGACCTCTCTATCGGGCTCGCTCTTGCTGCCGAGACGGGCATGAAGAGGATCTTGGAGTTCGCTATTGAGCGGCCGAAAGATCTAGCTCACTGCCTGTGTCCCAGGGAAGAAACCTGGCTTAAGGATTGCACAGGTGCCTCACGCCCTGACGATGGAAAGGAGATGGCAGTGTCTGGATGCCAGCCAGTGTTTCGAGTAAACCGGGACAGATTCGGTCTTTCTCCGTCCCAGATTACTGGTTTACCATTGCTATACCACGCTACGTGCCGACCGCTGCTTCAACATTTGCAAGCAATGAACCTGGGATTTCAGAATACATGTCCCGGCATCAAAGGGTCAGAAGCAGTCAGGTACCTGCTGGGGGCTGGATGTGACCCAAACGAGCAATTCATCCAACCCAATAGCAATCAGGAGACAAGCCCTTGGCTCTGTTGGCTGCGTTATATTGGGGATGGTCCAAGGCAACGCGGCCGGAACAATCCTGAATCATCGCTTGACGGAGCCCAAATCACTCTACAACTTCTTGGTGCTGATGCCGACCTTGGGGTGTCCCACACTGAGCCTTCCTCTCAACCGCAGAACGTGATTTTGGGCATCTTGAAACAGGCCTTAAACAGAGGTCCAAGTCAGTTTCAGGCTTGGGAGCCGTCGGACCGCCTGTGGGCTGAGGTGAGAGACGAGATCTATCGGAGATTGGTACCGAAGGGCGGTCCTTCTCCGGCAGCTAACAGCTTAAATTCACCCAACCTGCTTTCATCCATTCACCGCGGCGGGGCCGGCGGCGTCATTGCTGTCATGGAAAGAAACTCAAGAACCCCTGAGCGGGAATCTGATGAGGAACGCTTCTGGGCTTGCCCTTTTGACAAATTCGGCCCACTCCAGCATCAACGCTGCGGACAACTTCAGTTCAAGTCTGTAGCCTACGTGATACAGCACGTGAGCCGTGAGCACGTAAAGCGTCATGACAGTGTTATGCGAGTGGAGGGTAGGTATGGCGCTAAATACGAACTCGTCGAGGATGATTACCAGCTTATCAGGCACGCGGCCAAGGGCAAGAGGGCGGAGGTTGACAAATGGTATGCTATGTGGGACATCCTATACCCAGACAAACCTCGGCCTAGCTCACCCTTCAAGGATGGGCTACTGGGGCAGATGCTGGCAATCGCGCGTGACGCTCATCGTTTCTACCGTGAGCACATAGGGGACGGATCCTTGACACAGTTATTAGCCCGACAGTCAACTAGTGATGGCCTCGCGCCCCAGGATTTGGAAGAAGCTATTGAGGAACTGCTCTTTGACGGGGAACGGGTTCGGGCTATGGTCCAATTGATGGCTTCCAGAGAGCCCGGGTGGCGAGATGCAAGACGCACGCTATAGTCCGCCAGTGTCTAAGCAAAAATTATTCGCAAGGGCGCATTATTACTTGTCACTCTAAAAGAGGGCCTTGGGTAGAATAACACGTTGTTGTCAACGCAAGAAGGTATCGCAATCTAGTGCCGTAAAACACCGAGACTGAGATATACTACACATCATGATTACTCATGATGCTCTTCTCCAGGGGAGCATTGGGTAACTGCAATAGGAAGTCCAGTTATCAACTCGATACTGCAAGGCAGAGTCTTGACCTGTATGGTCCCGATACAGGGTCCTCCGTTGCCGTACTATGTAAAGACGCTCCCAGCTAAGCGTGCAATTACTTAAATCCCCAAGAACCTGCGCAAACTTCTTTCGCGCAGGACTGAGGACACCATGTGTGTCTTGGATTAAGCCTCAAACCATCGAAATAGCCGTTGCCCGTACCATGCATGCTGACATCCGGACCTTCGTGCCAGTATCTCGGAAGTGTGGAAGGGTCTAGATTCATTCATAGCGCCGCCTCGATTCTGGGAGTGCGAGAGTTTAGACTACAGACTGAAATAGTCGCGGCTTGTTTAATTAGTAGCCTTCAATCAGCTGGCTAGCTCGATTAAGACAAATATATCTAAGCCGAAGGTGGGATAACCGCTAAAAAGGATCTCGATGACTCCCCGTCCTTTTCTTTCTCTTACTTGAGCCAGCGAACTTGATCCCTTTAGACTTATAACATCTATAAAGGCCGAGACCGTTGGGTTCACAGCAATGGCTGAACTGAAAGTTAGAGTCAGCTACTAGGATAAGCTAGAACAAAACATTTGGGTCTTGATGGCGTCACTATTAGGGATGGAATCGCGTGTTTAATGCAGTCAGTTGCCAGTGTCACCGCTATGTCTCACGAATTTGGCACCGAGATCGAGAAGTCGGAAGAACAGCTACGGTGACAATCCTGGCTGGCACGGGAGTTTCTTAAATCTATAGCCAGTGCAGTTATCCAGAACACCCATCCAGACTTAGAGCTCTGCTAGTGCAAACGCTTGCTTCCATCATCCAACACTTGCTCCATTTAAGCTCTAGCTTCATTCTTGGTCTCCTACTCTCGCTGATTGAAGGAGCAGAGCTTCCCTTTCTTCCAATATGTCTGCACCTAAAAGGACTCGCCTGCGGCTCATGGATCCTATGAATCGTCGCCCTCGTAGAGATATCCGGGAGGGGAAAGCGCCGTTTCGTCAGGCAAGTCTTCTAGGGGCTGTATCTCGGCTGTAGTGCGGTCTTGGCTGGTGATTGCTTGAGACGCTCTGATGTTCGCAGCCCGGATGAAGTCGTCCAGGTGCTGTTCAGCAAAATCTAGCATATTCCTAAGCGCCCCAGCTCCCTTGACGAAGGTATCTCGAATATCCGTCATAGCAAAACCGCGTATCATTGTCATGTGATACTCAGGCCGTCCTCCCTCGTTGGTCGGAGCCGTGACGTGGTGGGCGTACAGCCTGAGTGCATCAGGGTAGTACGTTGCGCTAAAAGTGTGTGCCTTGCCATCGTACTCTGGCTCCTCCGCGCTGTAGTTTTGCAGACTATGCATAGCGCGAGATCCAACTGCTCCGTCGTAGCGAGCTTGTAGTGTTACCACTACTGCTGGATCTTGGGGCCCTTTGACTTCCAGGAAGAAGTTGGGCGCTATTGGCTTGTTTACTATGGTCGACGGGACGATATGGCCAGCGAGCTCGTTACGGGTAGGCCGAGCCAGCTGATCTGGGTCCGCGCCATAATAGATATCTGGCTTAGGCGCTGCGATCGTACCATCTGTGAGCGGCTCGAGGTTCGCAAACACCGTATTCCTAGCGCAGAAGCGGCTGGTTTGACTTGGACCAAGAATGTTGGGGATGACATTCGCCAGAACCTCGGCTTCATCCTTGGCCTGAAGGTTTCTCTTCTGAAAGGCCTTAAATGCACTGTCAGAGAACTTAGAAGGTGAGAGTGACGGCCTCGGGACTGCTAGGGTCGCCCTTATTTCCTCTAAGTCAGGCTCTCGCGATTCCCATATCGGATGGACAGCATGTTCAGTCAAATGTAACTCAAAGTCGCGGCTAAAGGGTGTCGGCTTCTTCGTATTCGCCGTAACTGAGGTGGGAGGAGTCGAGGTTGGATCTACGGAGTGTTGATTGTCGATTAGTGGGTGGGGGTACTGGATGAACTTGTCAGAAAGACACATTTCGTAGACTGAGCTCACATGGACTCACTCCTCTAAGATGACGCAAATCTGGGCCGCCGTGTCTCGCAAACCGAGCCAGCTCTCGAGAGGTTGCAGTGCGTGAGAGGGTGTGTCTGATGGGACTGGCTGGACGAGAGGGCCGCGTTTGGGTCCGTCTGTCGAGTTCTCTCAAGGCCCTGTGGGTTAGGTTGATCTTGGATAATCTATCGTAGAACTCGGGTGGATATTCCCAAGACTCCCAAGCCTCAAGCTCGGCCTCACTTCTTATCTTAATCTTCTTCGCTAGAGGGTCCATAGCAGCTAGCGAGGTCTCGTCGGCGCGCTGCCGCTCTGGATTCTGTGAGCTTGCCATGAGTGATCCATCGCTGAGAGTCAATATTGATTGAGATGGGGGAGTGGGGAGGGTATTTAAGCCGCTGTAAAGGTCGCCCCGTCGTGTTGGTGGTCTTTGTTGGTGCTTTGTTAGGCCTGCGTTTGAGCTGGCGGTGCAGGAAGCAGTGTGGTAGTTGAGGGTGGTGTGAAAGAAAGCCTTGTTCGACTTACAAAGGCTTCCCCATCCTCTCATGGTCGCAGGCTTACGATTAAGATGCTGGTCCCTGATTTGCGATCTTCTGGGTCGGTTATCCCGGTTTCAACTATAACAAAGAACACATTTCCAATGCATCATAGTATCATCTCCCAATGCTAACACAGTGGCCGTCCCTGATTTACATGCACGCTAACTGATTAGGTCAGGAACAGCTGCTAAAATCTGGGGGAATGACTCCCGACGTATAGATAGTCCTTTTAGGTACGAAATGCGAAACCCCCCGCTCTCATCGGACCTGATGTTTTCCCGACGTTTCTACCACCACGAACCGCCTCACTCAAGGAATATTCTCGCCTAGGATGTCGAGAAACCATTTCAGGCGGTCGATACTGAAGCAGCTTATTCTAACAACGCACTGCCAGCTGGCTCAGGGAGACTGTATCCCCATGTCTGCTTCCCCTCCCCCACTTTCTCTCTTCGTTGACGAAACGGCTCTCTTACATGAAGCCCGTCGGACAGAATGGAAGGCCATGTTGAGAAAATACATGCTGGACTACACACAGGCGCGCCAGTTCTGGCGGGATTTCTATACACTCTCCAAGTACCCTAACTTGGACGAAAGGGGATCGATGCTGCTTGAGGAACTGGAGCAGTAGCGGGGGAAATAGAGGGTGGAAACAACGAGCAGAAGCTCATGGTGAGTAATATATCATGGTGTTGAGCAATTTCATCCTTTCAGCATGACTCCTAGTATTTGGACAACATCATTCGTGTCCGAATCATGGTCCTCGACCAGAGTCTCGTAGAAGATAAGCCAGAAACAGAGCATTCCAAATGAGGACTGGCGTGAAAACATTGGATCCGATATGAGCAACGCAAGACCATTTGAGTAGATAGGCTGCATCCAAAAGCACAAAATTCTCACCTGATCAAAAATCACTCAGGCGAAGACTCTCGAAGAACGACGTGCAAACATCATCCAACGTTGAAGCGGGGTATCGTCCATCGATGGCTATCTCATGCCTTTTTGGACCTTAGTGTCTTCGGGGAACTTTTGTTGTTAAGGTTATTCTTATCCCTGTCAGCCAAGGCCTTGGGATGCTTTCTGACCTGCCAAATCAGTCTACAAAGAAATCGATCGCCATTGCTAGGAGCTATGGCAATTGTCACCGCTCAGCGATAACGGCCACTGATTCCTTCTTCATGACCAGCGGCCGAATGGTACGTGCTTACTCAGTGGGTTCCAAAGCCCTCGCCAGGATTATGGACCTTCCATATTCGATGTGAATCTCTTGAACATGCCGTCACTTAGGTAGAGGACATGAGATCTTTTGTACGGGCCCCTCCTTCTTTTTCTTGGTCCTGCGGGTTTTAAGCCGAAATGGAGGCTTATGATTACTGGGTTAGTATCAGTATTGGATGATGTTATATCCTGGTGCAAGCATGGTCGCTGCCACAGATATAAAATGGGATCCTACAACAGAGCAATCTTTTCTCACCCCCTCTAGCGATTGTGTGATCGAATCTTTGTAAGTGCACCATCATAGTGTATTCTTGGCCATGAAGTTCGGTACCACCGCAGTGGCCTTGTTGTCACTGACCCCAGGTCTTGCCTGGGCGAAGCCAAGACAAAAGCTTGATTCCAAGCGGTTCCAGTCCGACATCAAAACCAAGAAGTAAGTTTTCAGTGCCAGATCTGGGTCTTATGGCCCCAAAACTTCGCTGGCTTTTCTTTCACGGGCTGACGATTTGTGAAAGCCTCATGGGAAACTTGGAGGCTCTGAACGACATCGCTTTTGCCAACGGAGGAAACCGTGCTTTCGGACTGCCAGGATACGAGGCATCAGTTGACCACATCTGGAAGCGCATCTCGAAAGTCAAGGGAGCAAAGGTCTGGAAACAGAACTTTCCCGCGCTTTTCGCCTTTGTGGATTCTATCGAACTAAAGGTGGACGACGAACCAATCTACGTCTATGGCTTGACCTATTCCCCTTCGACCAGCGAGGAAGGAATCACTGCTGAGATGGTCCTTGGACCCGAGGGTGTAGCCGGATGTGACGCTTCCTCATATGACGACTTGGACGTCAAGGGAAAGATTGTCCTCATCCAGCGTTTCCGTTGCCCTACTGGAGGCACTCTGGCCGGTCGTGTGATCCCTGCCGCCGCCGCCGGTGCGTCTGCGGTAATCATTTACCATGACCTCACCACCAATGTCACGGCTGGTTCGCTTAGTGCGCCCGATCCCGAGAAACACGTACCTGCAGGCTTCATCACCCTTGCCGATGGTCTCAAGATCAAGGAACGACTCGAGGCTGGCGAAACTGTCAATGCTCACTTCCAACAGTCGCAGACTATTGAAGAGCGAATTACACAGAACGTTTTTGCCGAGACACAAGGTGGTGACCCTCACAATGTGATTATGGTAGGCCAAACATCACCTTTGTTCTGTTTCAAAGAGCTCACAAGTGTAGTTGGGTGCTCATCTCGACAGCGTCCAAGCAGGCCCTGGCATTAATGATGACGGTAACTTGAGCCCCTCCCACAAGCCGCGACGAGAAACAAGCTGATCCCGCTTAGGCTCCGGCACTTCACTTATTCTTGAGCTCTTCTTGGCCCTCTCAAAGTACAAGACCAAGAACAAGATTCGATTTGCTTGGTGGGGTGCGGAAGAAAATGGTCTTTTGGGCAGCAGATACTACTGCTCCAACCTTGCAGCGAACGAAGTCAACAATTTGCTCGTGTACCTCAACTACGACATGGTTGCCAAGGGTTTCTTTGGCGTTGCCGATACCGACGGAAGTTCTCATGGAGTCCGAGCTCCGGTTGGTTCTGAAGTCACGGAGAAGCTCTTCGTTGACTACTTTAAGAGCAAAGGCCTAGAAGTTACACCTGCTTCCCTTACTAATGGGAGCGACTATGCTCCCTTCTGGCAAATCCTGAACAAGCCATTTGGCTTCCTTCATACCGGTAGGATCTCTCTAGCTTTTTTTCTTTTTCTTTTCTGACATTAGAAGGTACCGCGGTTGAGCAGGACCCGTGCTATCACCAGGCTTGTGATACGATTGAGAACCCCGACCCCAAGACGCTTACCATCAATGCCCAGGTTAGTAATGGCTTGGACCTTTACTCGCCACTCTCTGACATCTTTACTCAGGCTGCTGCCCATATCCTTACTGTTCTCGACCAGAGGGGGACGAAGTTGATCCCAAAGACCAAGGTGAGCGAGGCGTCACTGAGGAGTTTCCAGAAGCGAAGCGTTGGTCCGGATTTGGGACAGATTCATGAGCTGGAGGCTATGGGCATCAGGCATCTGGGCTGTGGTCTTCACGATGTTTAATGCAATGATAACTCCAAACTTATGGCTCGTAGGTTTTTCGGCGAAAGAGGAGACCCCTGTTGGTTGGGTGAAGAAACTATGTAGATAAGTTAGTGCTAGTAGGAGATGTTCCTATGTTCATTTCTATAATTGCCTCTCTTTGCATTCGTCATTATCTCCCTTACCAGCACAGTCGCCACTTTCACCTCTGCTCATGGCTGTCCTCTAAAGGCTCGATCAAAAATGTAGGCACCGCTACGCCGGACCGTCTCATTCATTCTCGGCTTCGGCTTCCCGTAATAACGAATACCATCCAGCACCTTGTCCAAATACCGCATTAGGAAATGATGACTGAGAAAGAACATTCCAGGGCTGGGTATCCCTGGAGTCCAACCACCAAGACGAAGGAACTTGCTATCCAACACAATGTGACGCTGTTTGTCGTCCAAACTCATCAAAACGAGAGAAAACACAGCTAGGGGAGCCGTCAACGTGTCTCTGTCTGTTGTTTTCCATGGGATTGCCTCCCATTTGACCATGTACTGTTCAACATCTCGGCAACTTTTGTGGAAGCACACAACCACGACTTCTTGGTCGGTGAGGATGAAGCCGTATCGTGTCTGGCCAAGCGCAGCATATGTGGCAAGCTGTCGGAGAGTGTAAATGGCGTCCGGCCCCTTTTGTTGTAGATCCTTCGAAGTGAAGGTATTGGACAATCGTGAGCAGCTGACGACAAGATTGGTTTTATCCTTGGCATAAAAGACACCCCATACCCAGTCAATCTGGGTCGCAGGTGCCTTGAAGTCGCATAGAACTTCTCTCGTAGAGCAACTGACGCTCTCCTTGAGTTTGGGTATGCCATGCTGGAGTGGACATTTCAGAAGGTGATACAGAGTCTCAATACCATGTTGCTTGAGCTCGTCGAGGGTTTGTATGACGAATTGGTGATGTTCATCGGATGCTGGATTTGTTGGGCATGGAAGGTCAAAAATATGGCGATAGGCGGTCATGAGATTGGTCAAGCTGAAATCTTGCCAACGCTTGACGTCCTTAGGATCAACCATCATTCATGTACGCACCAGTTTTGGTCTAATACTCGCGTTTACATCAAGCACGAAGGCGAGAACTTGACTTGTCAAAACCTCCTGGATTGTTTGCGGTGGTGATAGGCAAATGTGTCCGTCCCGATAAGGTTGAAGACGAAAAGTGCAGGGTATGGGGACAGGTTTTCTGGGTGATAAATCAACTACTTGCTACCGGCCTTTATATGATAGTCAATGACTAGAACTGTTGCGCTCTGCCTCTGGGTTCTGCTGTACATTCGTGTCATCTAATCTCTCACCTGAACAAATGGCTGCGGATGTGAGGATTGAGCTGGAGCGAGTAAGCAACGACAAACATAAAGGGTAGACTTATTGACAGATTTATGCGGCATGTATAGTATGCAGTAGCATGTAGAAGTGGGATTTCCGATAGAACTGGCATTGATCATTTATACTTCATGATGTCCCCAAAGAAGCCACTAACTGGAACAACAATGAACATATTTACCAACACCCTCCCGACAGCATCATATTCCAAGGCCGCGACACAGCATAGTCTATCACCTAGCGGATGATACTCACCTCTCTGAAGGTTCTTAATTGTCAACAACGAAATGATTAAAGGACCATGCACCATGTCAATATCTACCATGAGCGGGGTTGGTTATGTTTGTCTACTATCCTTTGCTATGGCCTTTGTCCGTCATTAAGCACCCCCCTAAGAAAGTTCTCTTGCAGGCCCTCTCATGCAACTAAGCTACAATCCCATGTCCGACAAAAGACTATCGCATACGGTTCTGGAATATCAAAGACTCTCATGCCCAGAAGAATTGTTCCCTAGCCCAAGCACTGTCCATCGGAAACAAGACAGCAATCCTCGTGTTCTGCCCAATATGCGACAACCCCTCCGGCCTCCCCTTGAGCAAAATCCCCCTACGAAGCAATCCCCCACTAGCATCAATGGGTTTCTCAAAGACAAAAGCCTGGGACGAAGCAAGCTTGGTCAAGGTCTGATGCTGAAGGTGGAGCAAGCCGATCATCTGGGGGATCGTCGCGATCAGCCCTTCGCCCGAGCTATACTCGGTAGTCTGCTCTGGAACCCGCAGAGCTTGGCTCCATCCGCCTCCACTGCTGGACCATGGCGTTGCTTGGTTCGAGACTTTGATGATCTGCGGAGGAGGCATCTCGCCACTGTCAAAGCACTTTACTTTGCGTTTAGTTCGGCCTACGACGTAGCGGTTTGGTTTGATCTCTTCTTGGAGGATGTCGCAAATCTTTCTTGGTACGTCGGATATCATGGCGATGCGGTCTAGTGCGATGATTTTGTGGTCTGGGGAGAGTTTGGCTTGGAAAAGGGCGATGGCGCCGACATAGTCGTCGCTGTAGGTAACGACTGTGAGATATTCACTGTCGCCGCCCATGTACTTGTCGAGTCCGAGAAGCTCGTTCTCCAAGGATAGCAGCCGTTCTTGTTCTTTCTCAGTGAATTCTTCAGACTTGTCATCTTTCTTGTCCGGGGTTGTGGGGTGCTCCTCGTCAGAACTATCCCCCAAAGCCATGCGAGAGACCCTGATCTTCCGTCCCTCAGAGCTTCGCCACATGCCGAGCCATTCATACGTCGTGAATGACTTTTTCAAAAGACTGGGTAGGCCCGTCGAAGTAAATCCGCCTCCATTACCCATGGCCGAGAGATTCCCACCGAGTTGGACATGCTCGAGAAAATCGTCCAGAGCTTTCTTGGTTTCAGCGACAAACTTTCCCTGGGGCTTCAATTTGATCTCTTCGGCGGGATCATTCCAGCCAGAGAAAACAAAAGTGTGCTTTGAAGGGCCGGGACCATGAGCCCACTTGGGTTCGTCCACGGTAGTCGAGACATTAACCGTCTCTTCGAACAATGCCTTCTTCAGGTAGAGCTCAAAGCGATTAGGCGTCATCGGTTGCTGCTTCGTAGGTTGGACATCGACAACACCATCGCCAAGCCCTCTAGAGCTATCAGGCCCCTTTTCAGTATTGGTGTTGCCAGATTTGCGCATATTCCGAGGAATATCGGCACACGACTTTCCAATGGCAGCGAGAAGACGACATGGGCAAAGGACACAACTGAGGCACGGATTTGTGCCCACTGACGCGGTGTGTCCCACTGCATCATCTTGTTCAGCCAGAGCTAGCGCATATTCCCATGAGTTAGGGTCATGAGTATTTCTCTCCTGGTAGTATTCTGCGGCATGGCCGTTGGATACCTCGGTTTCGGAGATGCCGTGTTCACGGTTCGCGGGGACTCCGGGCTGTGCCGTAGCATTGAGCCATGGGTCATCCTCGTCAGACGAGTCGTCCTCGTCTTGGTCAGATTCTGGATCAAAAGTAGATTCCTGGAGTTTGAGAAGAGCTGTCGCTTTGCTAGGTGTTGTCTCGGTCTCATCAAGCAAGCGTTTGACGGCGTTGATCTTTTCATCGTTGGCGTCTCCTTGGTGGGAGGAAGACTTCGGCGGAGACTCCATGGTGACTGATGAAAGAAGGATCACCTAGAATGCGACAGAGAGACGCGGGGATTCGCCTTTTTGTCTTGATCATGGTTGTCGTGAGAACAGATCGAGGCGTGCCTCCTACGGAATTGGCGTCAAGCCTGAAAGTCAGTTCACATATGGCTTCACTTGTGATAAACTCTATCTATATCAACACAGATAGTCTGGAGTCTAGACTATCTTATGAACCTTGTTAGTCATCATGATCGACATACTGACCCATCTTCTCCATCGTTTTCTTCCTGATCTTCACGTCTCCAGCACACTGTCCACTGCCTTCTGTCCACCGCCCACCTACTCCCCATTGCGATTCACAATATGCATTGTCCATTCTCTAGGGCCTTATGAAGCCATCTACCCTTGATTGAACTCTTATCTTATCGGAAGAAGTGACATGCCATCGGCCTCATTAAATCATGGGCCCGAACTCGATAAGATTAAACTTTCGCTCAGAGTCTTGACCCAGCCTCGCCCCAGATTCCCTTGAGCCTCAGTCTTGGCATACACCAGACAGGCAAGGTCACGTTTATCCATTGAACCAGGGTTCTAGAACGATGCATGAACATGCTTCTAGACGTACGTACTTCATTTGATGACTTTTTCCCAATCATTTAGACCTGGTGGTATGATTCTCCTGACAAATTTTTTCAACACATGATCGACGTAGATAATGACCTGACACTTGGCCGAAAAGTCTTGACGGCGAATTGACCGATGCTGACAATTCTGACAAGGCCAAGATGAAACAAGAATTTTGAACATCTTTTCCATTTTTGGGAATTGAATAGCGATGAGAAATGACTCGCCTACAGAAATGGCCCCCTGAGTTTGACGGAACTACCCATGTTTGGAGCCGTTAAACTGGGGCACACTGTCGTTACCCTTGTCTAGCCAAGACTTCTCTCGGCATTCTTTTTGGGTACGGTTCATGACTCAAACAATTTATAACCACTCACAAGGATTATAAGGTGACATCGATCGGACGTTGGGTCCAAGTCTAGGTCTTATTCCATGTGGTTCTGCATCGCTAGTGTATCCCCATCCCCCTTGGCCGTGTTTCGCTCTCGCAAAACAACGCCAGGGGTTCAACTCCTTTCCGCGGAACTAACCTCGAAGCCCGGCCAAGCCTACCCAATTTGACTAGTCGACCCGCAACATCAACCGGCCGTTGCACGTCGGGGTCATTCCGGAGCCGTAGTTTGAGCCGGGGGGGGTTCGGACTCAACGGTTGCGGGCCTCGGCTTCTGCGGTTCTCTCTCTCTCTCCTGAACTGAAGACTTGGTGTCTGTGTCCTGTTACTGCGTATCCGTAGTTCCCACATGGAAAAAAAGATTGCATGCATACTCCTGCGTCTCCCATTCCGCTGTACCGTAGCATCGGGTTCACTGCGCCCACCGCCGGAAATGGATCATATTCTCCGAAGTCCCTGGGATTATCTTGCACGGACTTCTGCAAGAATTGAGTTTTACATAAAATGCCCCCCGGCCTCCAAGTTGCCCGAAACTGCTCTGGCAGTTCTGGGGTCTTGGTGTTTCTTTGCAACCAACAACAGTTTCTGGCCCATCATGGCGACCGAGATTGAGAATCGAGGGCCGGAGCTCATGGCCGTCAACATTGCCTTTCTAACCGCGGCGCTTATTTCCATGATTTTGAGAGCATATGTTAGGAGTATCATGGTCAAGGCCTTTGGCACTGATGACTGGTTGATGGTTGCTGGAACGGTATGTTGGATCGTCATCCTTGCTTGACAAAGTTTCGCTTTCTGACTTGGCATTGATCTTCTTCCAGGTCTTCTTCACTCTATATGCGTCTTTCTCCATGTCGGGAGTCACCTATGGCACTGGACGTCATCATAAGGATCTCGAGTTGAAGCAGATCCAAACGGCCAAGATGGTGACACTTCCCGTCCACTGAGCAATGTCGACACGATCTAACTCGGACATAGTGCTGGTGGTTCTGCTACCTTTGGTACGCCCTCTCTATGGTATCGTCAAAACTCTCCATCGGCTGGTTCCTCCTCCGCGTCACGACGAGCAAGATCCATCGATGGGTCATCTACCTCGCCATGATGTCGACCACGCTCTCAGGCATCATCTTCTTTTTCGTTACTCTTTTCCAATGCAGCCCCATGTCATATTTCTGGAACGAGGAACAATCTGGAAAGTGTGTCAATGTCAACGTCGTCATTGCCCTGGCAACTCTGTACAGTGTGTTCGCCGTCATTTCGGATTTCATCTTTGCTCTTCTTCCTGGTCTTATTGTCTGGAAGTTGCAACTCCACAAGAAGACGAAGCTGATGCTAATCCCTCTACTTGCGATGGGCTGCGTGTAAGTTTAGCCTGGCCTACTCCTTTGTCACGATGCTAATGAAAAATCCAGGGCAAGCTCGGCTGTCATTGCTCGTTTCCCATATCTACCCAAGTTTAGGGAGGATGATTTCCTCTGTGAGTGCCCTCGTTTTCCCCAACCTTTCAATCAATTAACTTGGTGACCAGGGAATACTCTCGACATTGCCATCTGGTCGTCGATCGAGCAAGGACTGGCCATCACAGCTGGTAGTCTCGCAACCTTACGACCACTCCTCAAGCTGGTAGCATTCCGCCTCGGACTCACCAGCAAGCCCATCTCCATGCCACCCTCGGGTTACGGACTCTCAGCACCCCGTAACACCGGCACTGGAACCGAGGGATACTTCTCGGGCCACAACGCATACACACTTTCCTCTGTTGGTCGCGACGGCATGCCGGATGGCAAGCCTAGTACTGGTTCTGGCGCGGCAAAAGAGTATGGCATTGGCGTTAAGAGAGAGGTTCAGATTACAACCACTGGACGAAGTGAGAGTGAGGAGGAGTTGCACTCACCCCAGCCGTGGGTTAAGGCGAACAGTCACTGGCAACAGTGAGAAGATGCAGTAAACAGATGATGCATACTTTACATGAGCTACATATCACGACATTTCTTTGTACCTTAGTTCACAAAAGCGGGAGTTTGTAAGAGAGAATAGGCCATAGCAGTCAGCAGATAATTAATAGACACAGGACTTCACAGCTGGAAAGGTTGCCAACTAGTTGAAGCCGGGATAACCGACAAGCAAGATCGCAGGTTGCCAACGTTGCACAACTTTCAAAGCAAATCGACCATGTACCAAAAGAGAAGGAGCCCTCTGAAAGCCAGAATGCTAATACTAGGTATCTTATGCCTCCACAACTGATGAGTTGCATTGTGCATTGACTGCTGATCTCTGTGGACCCTTGCCCCACGAGCAGCACTGGTGACATCTTGGTGATATTAGAGGCAGATTAAACTCATCTTAGTAGCTACATACTTAGTTTGGAAAGTCCACTTAGAGTCCATGGCACATTGACACTTGTGATCTCTTATAATTGCGTTTATTATTATAACATCTTGCTCGCTAACGCTAACCGCTATCAATCACCTTCCTTACTCATACATAGTTTCCCATCAATCACTTATTCCTCCAGGGCAGACAAGATATCATCGGCAGCCTTCTCAGCAGCCATGAACGTAGACACAGCGGTGAAAGTACCGGGGATACGGGGGTACACGGAAGCGTCCACAACACGGAGGCCAGCAACACCGCGCACACGGAACTTGGAGTCGAGAACAGCCATCGGGTCGTCATCAGCACCAATAGGGCAGGTAGAAGAGGCGTGGTGACCCCAGGCAGTATCCTTGATGTAGGTCTCGATGTCCTCCTGGGAGGTGACATCCTTGCCGGGGAGGACCTCGGTGATGGGGACGGCCTGTCCGGCAAAGGCCTTTCGGGTGAGCTCAACGGCCTCGTACAGGGCCTGGAGATCCTTGGAAGACTCTCCACTGCCGGTGTCAAAGTAGTTGAAGGTGATGTCAGGGACGTCAAGGGGATCAGCAGAGCGGAGAGTAACCTCGCCAGCAGTGTTGCGGGGGTGAGCCTTGAGGATAGCCCAGGAGAACCAATCGTGCTCAATAGTAGCGTTGACGGCGTACTGGGGGAAGTAACCTCGGAAGTTGACGGGACCACCGAAAGCAAAGATGTCAAACTCGTCCTTGGCGGTAGCAGTGCTCTTGTAGAACATGGCAGCAGCCAGACCAGAAGAAGAGTAGATGCCGTGGTCGCCATCAACGGGGGCCCTCCAGCGGTCAAGGCAAGGGTCCTCGTCGGTGAAGAGGCTGAAGGTGCATCCGTCGAACGCGGTAAAGTTCTGGGGAGGGCGGCCCTGGACGGTGATTTCGTAGTGGTCCTGGAGATTGGTTCCAACACCAGGAAGATCGGAAATGACGGGGATCTTGAACTTCTTCAGCTCATCGGCAGGACCGACACCGCTCAGCTTGAGGATCTGGGGAGTGTTGTAGACACCTCCAGCGACGATAACCTCACGGGAAGCCTTGGCACTGCCTTTCTTGCCAGCGGCACCGGTGTTCAGAGGGCTGGCCTTGTAGAGGTGCTTGCCATCAAGGAATTCGACACCAGTCGCACGGGGAGTCTTGGAGTTATCGAAGGTGACCTTGGTGACATAGGCGTTGGTTCGCACATCGAGAGGGTACTTCTTGGTGCCGTTCTCAAAGGTGGCGTCTCGGACAGAGAGGATGAACTCACGGGGTCCGATACGGCTAGCCTCACGAGAAGACAGGGGAATCTGGTAGTATCCGGAGTTCTTGTCGCGAGTGGCGGTGTTGGCGTTAGCATCGCCGGCAATAAGGTCGTCCATGGTGATGTTGGTGCCGCTGACCTCAGTCAGAGCGACAGCGCCTCCGCTGAGAAGGCTGAGGAGCTGCTCATCACCAAGAGGGATGCTGAGAGGAGCAGTCTCAGTGCTGAGCCAGCCATCGTAGCCATGGCCATCCTGTCCAGCGGCCAGGTGTCGGTTCTCCTCCATCTTGACAAAGTACTTGCGCATGTTCTCAGCAGACCAGGTGTCATCGCCAGTAAGGGAGGCGATGTACTCAAAGTCAGACTGATGAGGGTACACAGCAATCAGAGCGTTGTGAGCTGTGCATCCTCCAATAGCCTGGGTACGCGGGTACAGAGTTCCCTTGAGCTTGGAGCCCTTGGGAGGGTTGAGACCAGTGTACTCGCCGCCATCAGGAGTCTCGTAAGTAGCCTTGTAGTCGCGGGCCTGTCGTGCATCGTCGGCGTAATGATTCACAAAGAAGTTCCAGGAAATCTCGGGATCCTCAGAGGCGTTGGCAGAGTAGGCAGGAACCGTGTAGTTGACAGTGTTGTGGTCATCACCAGCCTCAATAAGAAGAGTCTTGTGACCAGCCAGAGCGAGACGGGCAGCCAGAGGACCACCACCAGCACCAGAGCCCACGACAATGTACTCATAGCCAGTAAGGGCAACGGCATAGACAGAAGCCGGAGCGGCTAAGAGACCGTAAATGAAAGAGTTTCTCATGGCGAACGCTGATCCAAGAACCGTGTAAGTGAATGAATGAATGAATGAATGATTTAACGACGGCTGTCGATTAGCGACCGATGGATGATCAGCAACGGTCCGGATCCTTCATCTTTTATAACATTTTCTACTTCTTTGACGATCTGTGGATCTGACTTTACCGCTAGACCACGATGCAAGTCATGTCCTCGAGATGCCTCGGCTGCCAAGTCCAGAACAAGCATGGCATTGACGCGTCGACGGAGATGAAGTGGCTAGGCAAGCCAATGCAACAGAGCCTCCTTGCCTCCTGCATAAGTCAGGTGGCGAAAAGATGTGTGCGAGTAGCGGCGAGCCGTTGTGGTTGCTACGAATGGGACGGCAGTAGGAGATGATAACCCCAGACAAGTCGATCTCCGCTTGAATCCTTGCAAGAGTCGGTGGTCCTGAAGTAGCTTGGTTTCGTCGGCGTACAAGGAGGCATTTCGGCCGTGTAGGGTTGCATTTGTTGAAAAAAGCATGGTTCGCTCAGGGGTCAGTTCGGCGGGGGACGGAGCCGGGACTTGGCCCTTGCTTGATGCTTACGAGATAGTCAATGAGGTCCAACAAATGGCTTAGATAACTTGTGAGATGGTATCATAGGAGTACATGGTAGGATGTATGAATTTCGGCAGTTGAACAAGTGCCAGATTGAGGGCTGCTATTCGAAAACACGCAATCTCTTCTTCTCGGCCGAGTCCTGAACATTCAGCCGGGCCTAAATACGGGTGGCGTCAGATAGGGATTGTTGCTTATCCATGATGGGCTTGAATATTCTACTCCTTGATCCTATTCATTGAGTTGAAGTGAATCTAATGCCCTATCCTACTTTAGAGAGTCTATACCGAAACGTTGAATGTCAATCTATGTGAACCATCTTCACCAAAACTCCTCTATCCGTAGATGTTACCCTACACACCCCCGAATCAATGACCGGTCTAGACTCCACGATCCAACTTCTGAGCTTCACACATCTTAGAATACATGCCCCCCTGTTCAATCAGTTCATCATGCGTTCCAGCCTCGATAATTCTACCACCGTAAAAGACAAAGATGCGGTTGGCCTCTCGAACAGTTGACAACCGATGAGCGACAGCAATCGTGATTCGATCACCAGTTGAGGCGGCCTCCATCAAAGCTGCCTGGACGATACGCTCAGATTCAGTGTCTAGGGCACTCGTGGCTTCGTCGAGGAGGATGACGTTGGGCTTGCGGACTAGAGCACGTGCGATGGCGATGCGTTGACGTTGTCCACCTGAGAGTTGACTTCCGCTTGTACCACATGGGGTTCCGAGACCTTCAGGAAGGGAAGAGACAAAGTCCCACGCGTTGGCAGCTCGGCAAGCTTCTTCAAGGACACTATCGGGAACAGTCTCATCAACATCGATATCCATTCCCTGTGAGACGTTCTCGCGGATGGTTCCGGGGAAGAGAGTGGGTTCCTGCTGCACGAGAGCAACATGGTTACGGTATGTCAGAGGGTTGATGGAAGACAAAGGAGCTGCTGAGTCAATAGTGATGGTTCCGCTGGTTGGGTCGTAGAACCGCTGGAGGAGGGAGATCATTGTGCTCTTGCCACAGCCCGAAGCACCAACAAAGGCCACAAATTCGCCGCGGTTGATCTGCAATCCAGAGCTGTTAGATATTTTTCAACCGGATTAAAAATCCAAGTTACACATACCTGGAGGGAAACACCCTTGAGAACACGGTTATCAGGAGCAAGGGGGTAAGAAAACTGCACATCCTCAAAGTCATAGGATCTGCAGCCGTTTGCCGGACCCTTCTCCTTGTTCTCATCAGTCTCGCGAATCGTTGGTTCCAGCTCCTTGAGCCAGAAGTAGTAGTTTGCCGCCTGGTTGGCTTTGGTGAAACCTTGTTCTTGTCAGCAACTTGATTCTATCGCTTTCAAATGAAAGGCGCAATACTCACTGCTTGCGAAACTAAACAATTGTCCCGCTGCTTGACCGGAGAAAAAGACACCCATGAAAGAAACCATGAGTTGATAAAAGGAAATCTCTCCATCGTGGACGAGCTTGGATCCCCACCAGAAACCAAGAGCCAAGATAAAGTACTCGACAGCTTGCGTCATGGAGAACCAAATCATCATGTGAAACATGGAAGGCGCTGTTTGACTGATAGCCTGATCTAGCTCGTTGGTGTATTTTGTCAAGACGGTGTCCTCAATAGCAAGAGACGAAACAGTCCGGATCGCAGTAACCGTCTCTGAAGCGACCGAGGAACTGGCAGAGAATCTCTTGCCCATGTCTGTATCCATCTTTGTCTCGAGGCGAATTCGTGCGTAGCCAGACAGCAACATTGGCGGGATACCGGCAAAAACACCGACGAGACCGAGCTTCCACGAAACTACCAAGGCTAGGACACTTGAAGCGAGGACGTTGATGGTTGACATGAGAACGAGTCCCACGTTGAAGCCCATGAGCTCTAGGACGGCTTGAGGGTAGGAATCTAGACGGCTGATGAGAGCTCCGACTGTGTTCTCAGCTCGGTCAAAGAATCGTAGGTCTTGGCGGAGGGTGAGATCGAAAATCTCCCGTCGAAGCTTGACGTTCAATGTCTAAAAGGAGTTAACTTGTGTTCCATAACTAGATAGTCATCGACTTACCTGTGCAATCACGTTTGTTGCCCATCCGAGAATAAAGTAGACGAAGAGGGAACCGATGGCCAGGACGAACAACATGAGAGAAAAGAAGTTTCCGCGAGAGACCATGTTCGGACTGGTAAAGACAGTCATGACCTTTCCAAGCAAGACTGCCTGGCCAGGGAAAACAGCAGCTGTTCAGATGTTAGCATATTGAGACCAACTCTTCGCTCGAATACTTGCCTCCAGCAGTGCAGGTGACCAAAATCAACAGGTACCAGCTCCACAAGTTCGGAGTGGCAATGATAAGCCTTGCGATACTGTGGATGAGACCCGTCTTGTTGTACAGCTCATGATCCTCGCGATCCTTGAGAGAAGCCAAATGCTGAGCTTCAACGGTCTTGAGCTTTGCGAGAGACTGCACCGGCTCAACGTCGTTGCCCTTCGTCATCTCACCATCAGATGATTGGTCACTTTCTTGTACATTCCCAGAAGGAGCCAGATCCTGAGCCATGACGAGCTTCGCGTATACATTGTCCAGAGCCACAAGCTCGCTGTGACGACCTTGTTCCACAATCTTGCCCTTAGACATGACGACAATATTGTCAGCGTTTCGGATAGTCGCTAGCTTATGTGCAATTACGATGGTTGTGCGGTTCTTGGAAGCGCTATCTAATGCTTGTTGAACGATGGTCTCTGCGTGAGGGTCAAGGGCGCTGGTGGCTTCGTCGAGGAGTAAGATCTTAGGTTCTGAGATGACGCTTCGTGCGATGGCAATTCTCTGCTTCTGGCCACCAGAAAGAAGACCGCCTCTCTCACCGATGCGCGTGTCATAGCCTTGAGGAAGAGACATGATAAAGTCGTGGGCAAAAGCGAGCTTGGCTGCGTGCTCTACCCGAGTCATCTGCTCGTCGCGGGAAGCAAATTGGTAAGGGGTTCCGACAAGACCGTTGGTGATGTTGTCGAAAACGCTACCGTTGAAGAGAACGGGTTCCTGGGAATGTTAGAATAGTGTCGCGTGGCATGATTTGAGTATTTACCTGTTGAACAAGACGGACGTTGGTTCGTAGCCAAGACAGGTTGAGCTTCTTAATATCCGTGCCGTCGAGTGTGATGGTGCCAGTGGCTGGGTTGTACCAGCGTTCGAGCAAGCCGATGATGGTGCTTTTGCCTGAACCACTTGGGCCCTTGAAAGTGTTAATCCAATGCATCATACCTTGAATGAGTAGGTGATACTTACGACGAGGGCCGTCACCTTTCCAGCTGGGACGTCGAGACTAAAGTCCTCCAAGACCTTGACGTCGGGGCGGGTCGGATAGCTGAAGCCGATTCCCTTCAGAGCGATGACTCCATGAGGGTTCTCGGGCTTGTCTCCAGACTCGTCAAAGGGGTTGATCTCGGACTCGCGGTCAATCAAGATGAAAAGCTCAGTAGCAGCTGATGCGGCACGTCCGAATGCCACAAAGTGAGGGGCAATCATGCTGATGGTTGCAGCAGCAATGATGACAGACATCAGGACCCTATCTGAGGTTAGTACAGGTATCCGTATTGCGTTCTAGGCTCTTTGACTCACGTAAAGACCTTCCCAATGTCAGAGACTTCGCCGCGGTCGATCATGGCGATGCCCTGCCAAAAAGCCAAGCCCATGCCACTGTAGACGACAAAGTACTCGCCACCAAACATGAATCCGTACAGCATATTCTTCTTCTTTCCCTCGCGGAAGACATCCTGCAGGTAGGTATCGAACTTGGCAACGACTCGTGACCGAAGACTAAAGGCATGAATGGTACGGATGCCTCCAAATATGCTCTCTGCGTAACCTCCAGCTTGCGCTTGAATCTTCAAGATCTTGGTCTCGATCTTGGCGTCAGGAACTGACAAGGTGCCGACAATGAGGATCAGCGCGGGGACGATGCAGATCAAGATGAGCGTAAGCTTCCACTGGCTGATGAAGGCGATGACAAAGGCGGCGACGAATGTGGCTATGGCTTGAACAACGATACCAAGCTTCTCTGCGATGCCCGACTGGATCAGTTTGCCGTTGGAGGTTGCCTGCATCGCGATGGAGCCTGCGACACCTTGGTCAAAGTATGCGATTTCCTGGCTAAAGGCGGCCTTGAGGTACGATCGACGGATGTTTCGAGTGAGGTGGTATGCGACGTAGGTAAAGAGGGAAGCGTATACGTAGGTCGAGACGAGTCGGACGATGCCGACGTAGACGAAGTAGAGGCTGGTCTTGTCAGCGATGCCAAAGGAGCGAGGGTGGTAATTGAACTCACGCAGTCTTTTCCACAGCCGCCATAAAACCCTTAGGGACAGACCCAGAAGTCGTAAAGTCGTTGAGAAGAGTGATGAACTGTCCGATGACCACGTTGACCATGGCCAAAGCGACTCCAGACGCGATTGCTCCGATCACGCCAATGGCTTCAAGAAGGTAGAGCTGAGGGGTGCCATATCGAAAGACTCGCTTTTTCGCATGTCAGCTAGCAGATAAACATGGTAAGTATCTTGACTCACGAGGAATGACTTGAGAGCCGAAGTCTTTTCGGGGTCGCGAGCCTTCTGGCCCGCGGTTTTTGCTGCCATGACGGAGGTGTTGGCGCACGATGGTGGGGTTGATTGTCGTACAATTAGAAGGGTGACGGTGGAAAAGAAGAGAAAGGGAATGAGCCAGAAGTGGTCTGCCTCTTGAAAAGAATTAAAGAGAAGAATTAAAGAGTCAAGGAACGTGGACGAAATGCCGTGCTGCCACCCAAACAATCCATCGCAAGGGGGTAAAGAAGAAGTATTTATCACCTTTTCATCATCAACCAACGAAAGTACGAACACTCCAATCATTTCGCACTCTCCTAAACATCAGATCCGTCCGAAATTCTAAGCCTTCACGTCATACCGATGACTCTCAATTACTTCGGACCCGGACGCCAAGACCCCGTGTCCGGGAGGGTCTCTCACCTTCGGAGCCCGGAACCTCAGCAGTCCGGAGCCCCGCGCCAAGACGTTGGGAGGATTGCCTTGCGCCTCAGGGGCGAATGACCCGGAGCCCGCGTGCCCCGTGCCCTTAGGTAGGTACTTTATGTGATTACGGTCCGGACCGTAAATGAATGTTTTTGTCCTTTTGATTGTAATTCTTCGCTTTTTCTTTGGCTCCGTAGAGGTCCGGGTTTTGCTTGCTTACAAGAGCTCGGTGCCACTTTTCACCGATCATGACATCAACGCCTTCTGAGGGGCTGCAGACGCCTGCAGATAATCACGACACGAGCTATCAGCAGGATCAAATTTCACAGTTTGAGGAGCATGAGGGACCCATTTTAGAAAAGCTCGCAGTAAGTATCCATCTTCTACACATTATTCCTGACAGTTGTTAACCGTGATAGTGCGAGAATTGTCGGCAGCGCAAGGTGGGACTTTTTGCATCTCATGCGGGGCGTAATGTTTACAATGGATCTCCAGGTAAAATGCGATCGCGTGTACCCATGCACACACTGCATCAAGACCAAAGCACAATGCATTTTCCCTTCAGGTCAAAAGCCAAGAACAAAACGTCAACGCGTTCTGATATCTAGTATCTAGTGAGTCCATCTCGACGACTCTTGCTGACTGAGCTGAGCTGACCACGTCAACATTCGATAGCGAGAACAAGATTGATCGCATCGTCAACAGAATCGAGGAGCTCAACCAAACCATTCAACAATTGAGTCTTAGCCAACCTGGCCCCAAGTATCATGGCACACCGCTCAATCCGCAAACATCTCAAAGTGCATTCCGCCTAACGCCTGTATCTTCGGAGCCAACCCCTTCCGACCCCAGCTTCATTGGCGAATCCCCTCCATACTCTTCCAAGCCAGAGTACGAGGGCGAATCGTCTCTGTTTGCCCACGCCGTCTTTGCGACCAAGTTTCTCCAAAACTCGGTCAGCAACAACTCGTCGTCTGAGGTTGCCCTTGAGATGACGTCTGTCCTCAACGCCCTCAGGGGTGTCATAGACGCCCAGAAGCAACAGTCTGACACTGTCGATAATCTTTATCCACATGCTTTGCCACTTCCCCCGGGGACTAGTCTTCGAAAACTTCCCATGCCTTCAACAGAAAAGGCCCTGGCCTGTCTCCGGATGGCTCAAGGTGGGTTTGCGCAGGAGCAACAAGTTCCAGACAGCTGACGTTTCCAAAGATAGTACCCCGATCCAGATCCTCTGGCTCATGGATTTGCAGACGATACCTCAGTTCACCACCCATTTCATCAAAGTATGCTCTCCAGGGCCGGTCACAGAGGCAGATCTCATTATCTTCTACCTGGGTCTGTATTGGCTCTTTTGCGAGTGCGCCAACGCAGCAGAAGACGAGAATCTCAAGCAAGAATACAATACACAAGGCATCCTATGCCGGGGAAGTCTAGAAACGGTTCTCTCTAGGTTACCCTTTCACATGCCGGCAACGCTCGAACATGTGTTAGCCATGTGCATGGCGGCAAGTCTCCCTCCCCTGACCAGAAATTCACCTACTCATACCGCTTAGTCACTGTACTGTATTCAAAGGTGCAAGCCGTCAGCAGCATGGAACTTTATCTGCGCAGCCTCTAACCTCAGCCAATCCCTCGGTCTTCACAGCAGCATGATGTTGGACCAGGAAACAACAGAGATAAAGAGTCAAAAGACCCGACTCTTCTGGTGCATCTACACGACCGAAAAGATGCTGGCCCTCCGTATCGGCCGCTCCTCTACCATTCGAGAAAACGACATTACCGTCCCGAGCATGTCACCAGAAGTGTTGAACGATCCTTTTTTTTGCCATAGTTTCTTCAGCCAGGCTTTTCCTATCTGGATCGGCATGTCGACATTGCAGGGTCGGGTCTACGATGAGATTTACAGCCCGGCTTCTCTCGCGCAGCCGGCAAGCGTTCGCACCGCACGAGCGAGAGCCTTAGCCGCTGAGACCAAGAGATTGATGGAGGTCGAGGATGACTTACAGGTGAGTAGTTGCTCCTCAACTATTGAGTCCAAGGGCTAAGCCGTGCTGTTTCAGGTCAAGTGCGAAGATCAGGTAGCTCGCAAACTCGGGGATGTCCTAAGCCAGCTTTGCTTTCGTAGTGAGCGGGTTACTAGCCTCTCCATGCTCACGCTCATCTACCGCAGCATCCCCCCTGACAAACCTGGAGGTTCCGTTTTCTGCGATGAGTGCATCGCCACGGCGAGACGAGCGGTTCGAGAGCACGAGAAGTGTGTTGAGATCTTCACCAGTACGGAGATTCAATCAAACTACTTCCTACTCTATGTCAACTGGTGAGTCCTCACCCTAGTCGATGGGCCTGGTTCTAACTCTTCTATCAAGGACACTTCTCCAATCTCCATTCATCCCCTTCATCGTCTTGTTCTGTCACATGATAGAGACATCAGATCCATCAGATCTATCCTGTCTGCGAGACTTGGTCCAAACACTCGAAATGGTGACAGAACCTTCTCAATACTCCATGTGCCAGAAGCAGTTGAGCATATTCAAAGCTCTCTACGACGTTGCCGTCAAATATTTCAAAGTAAGGGCCGCTGCGACACCGGAAGGCATGCTCGATACGAGGGGAACGGGGTCAGCTGGTTACGGCACGCCAAACCCCAAACTGCCTTCATCGGTACCGCAGATGGGGGCATTTGATCAAGGTGTGGCAAATGGATCAGGTATGCTGCCTCTTTCGAGCAGTGGACAGCCTCTTGATGCAGTACAAGGTCAAATACTCATATTTGGGTCACGAACCAACCAGTTTGAGCCGGGAGAGTTTGATATGGGGATAGACCAGCCAAGTGCGGAGCTGGCAACGTGGTTTTATGCGAATCACCATATGATGAGGATGCTAGAGGATCCATAGAGTATAGACAGCTTCGATAAAGAGTAACTAATTAATGCATGGGTGATATGCTAGCGAACAGAGAAATCTACTCCTTGCTAATCATAGCACCTTTCTTTGCAATTTCAACTGATATTATCAGTCCCAAACATCGTGGTTCGTTTAGAGCACGATGAGTTTAATCATCTTCGACTTTCTCTTACCACCCAGTGTCGCGGCAGATCTCAGCGTCCCTGCTTTCTCCGCCAACATTTCCTCCAGTGGCATTGGTACCTAGATGCATAAGGAAAATGTCAATGGATATTCGTATTCCACCGGGGCCCCCAGGAACTAGCTGAATAGGCATGTGCTCGGAATAGCTCCCTACAATTTCTCGCGTGATTCATTAACCCCAAACCAGCCCATAACGCCGAAGCCCAATGCCAAACTCCAACCCAAGCTTCAAAAGAAACATTTCATTCTAGGCGCGTGTCCTCTAAATGCCCAAACCCACAAGGCCTATGACGGCCGACAGATGTAAGCCAAGGGTCGTTGAGCAACTCCTTAGCCGTAGCACGCTGCTCAGGCAACCAAGTCAGCATGCGACGAGCAAAGTTGATAAACAGTGCTCTCTCCTGGTCCTCGAGCATGGGCGTCGAGTTTTCGAGCGTGAACTTCTCGTTGGGGATGAGTTCGGGGTATCTGAATTGGCCCTGCTCGTTGTAGTACTTGGATAGGGTTCCGCGGTCAGCGCGGGCGAGGAGCTCTGAAGGGGGAGGGCCGAGGAGACGGATTATTTGGGCGAAACGGGTTTTGTTGGAGAAGCTGCAGTGGCCGGGGATACGGCCGCTGAGGAGGTTGACGTCGCCAAGGAGCTCCCATAGCTGAGGCTGGGTTAGATACACTGTGTTGCTAAGGGAAGAGGGTGCATACCACTAGACCGAGGTTCCAAATGTCGGCAGAGTAAGTCCAGCCAGCTCGTAGCATTACCTCAGGAGCGGTGTACTCTCGGGGCTGGATGTCGTGGTTGTGTTTCATGTTACCGTGGACAGCGAGACCAAAGTCTGTGAGTTTGACGTAGCTGACATCACCTCTTAGATGGCCGAAGCTGTTCCGCGATTCATAGATGGGGCGCCCGTTGCGTTGGAGGCAGGGCGCTGGGTTGGCTGTCTGGCGGATGGCGTACTCTTCGAGGACGCGGGTATCCTCGAAAGGAACCATGAAGTGATCGCCCTTGAGATCTATAATTGGTGTGAGAAGGATGTTTGAATGAAATGCCCTCTGTGAAGCTCACCAGTGTGAATAATGCCGGCCTCGGAGTGCAAATAATCCAGCGACTTGAGAATACTTGGTAGCACAGCCTTGATGGTGCGTGGCTGGACCCAGCTAGTGAGGCCACTCTGTTGTCCTAACATCCAGAGGGGTTGTCGTAGAGGCTCCATGGCCATGCAGAGGTGAGTGCCATGAGGTCCTTCAACCTCGAAAGAGTCGAGAACACCGCGGATGTATTCACGACCGGGATGAGATGTTGGGACCGAGAAGATGTGGTCTGTCAGATCAAGCTCCTTGCGTGCCGCAGCTCTAACGGCAGGAGTATTGTTCGTAATCTTAAGAGAGACATAGCGATCATCTTGCCAGGGAAGCCTGAGACTGTTAGAGTCGACGATGACGTATACGAGAGGATGCTCACCAAGATGTAGCCCTCGCGAGCCAAACTGTAGAACCAGTTCCCCATCCCAGCTTGGAGATGAGCTCATATTTCCCACCAAGATTCTCGCCAATACGTGCAGGGTAAAAGTTCCTTGGGTTGTAGTTGCCGCAATTCTCTTCCTCGAATGGCTTGCCGCTGCGAGCGGAAGAGAGCTTCCTCAGGCTGCGCTCACAGATGGTGATGCCGATGCGAGGATTACGGGCGAGGGTCCGGCATAGAGCCGGGGCGATGAGCCCGTATCGCATGTTGAATAGGTATGTGTATCAGTTATGGTGGTGAAGAAGAAGTGTTGTTGTATGTGTTGATTCTCGGCAATGTTGTTAAGCCGAGGTGATCACGTATAAGTGAGAAATATAAGCTAACTCAAGCTTCTCCACGATCAAACTTTATAAAAACCTTTCCAATTCCGGGGTAAATTAATGAGGGGCAAGTTGCAAGCTTATAAGAAGCAAACCCACACACGTTAATTTTCCGGAGCTGACCGTGGCCTGTTTATTGAGGCATTGCTTTCTGCATTCGGGGCATGTCGGCTAACTGAGGCCCCCCGGCCAGGCGGAGAGGGGGCTTGGCAGTCATTAACTTTTATCGCTTTTTCTTTACCAATCGAAACCCCCAAGTTTGGAGCTTCTCCGCAGGTGAGGTGGAGTGAGGGATCAGGCCATGGCGCGAAAACAGGCCATGACGGCATGGGAGAGTCTGGGGAGGAGTTGAAGTACCGAAACCTGGGGATGAATGTCTAGAGATGATGATGGATCGATGCTGGACACTGTGAAGAAACCAAGAGTTGTGATGCCTCTTCCTCTCTGCCTCCATTGCTCTATCGATACTCTGTCGTCTTGTCCAGCTCAGAGAAGCTCACGATAAACACCAAACTTCAGAGATCGACTCAACCCCAAAATGCCGGGGCCCCGCATCCATCATCCCCCATGTCTAGACCACTTGGTCTGGAGCTGCGGGGAACCTGGTGGTTTATCCTTCAATACACCCTCAGCCAGAGTCATTAGCCATCATCACCCCACGTCGGGACATCGCTGAGCAACTACTGGTGGTTTTTGCCATGTCCCTGGAAGCCATCGTGAGACTTGAGCATCAAGAGGTGTGGTGGTCCGTCACCCATACCTCACCTTGATTCGGAAACCGAAATGACTTGGCCTTGCTTATTACTCAGTGGTTGTTTCGTGTGGCATCACTACTTGCTCGTCAGCAGTTGGATGCAGCATCAAATGATTCCGCGCGTCGTGTTGTCCGGGGAAGTATATGGGATCGCCCCGTCTCATTTCCCCGCATAAGATCTGGCCAGTTATTATTGGAGTGTGACCTAACACTGCAGGTGCTGTAAGAGAAGCTATTCATAGTCAACATAGCTCTGGCGATCCCCGAGAATCCACCCAAAATCGATCGAAACTAAATTGTGATTGGAGATGGCCAAGGCCAAAGTCGTTAAACAATCCATGTCGCATCTGAAGCCGGTCCTGACTCAAGCAATGAGTTAAGAAACAACCCTGTCACCGTGAACGCCTGTGGAGACTTCACCAAAGCGTCCCTCGATTGCGCGAAAGCATCTAGTAGGTGGTATTTCCCCTACTATGAGATCACTATTAGGCCGTCTATATTATCATGGAATGTTCTCCTTGTCTTAGTCTTGTGTTTATGCCTGTGGGGGAAGAGGTTCGAGACTATCAACAGTGATAACTATCCATAATCAGGTTCGGTCCCCTTATTGTTGACCTCACGTCTTGCCTACTTAACAAGGTTGAGGGTTAGCTAGGACTATAAGTGCAATGTTACCAAGCCTTGGAATATCTCCATTACATTCTATCAAAGTCATTTAACCTCATAGCATTTGCGTTCTATATCAACCATGTTGGCTGAAAGTAAAATTCAGTAGCCGGGACACCTAGACTCGAACTGGACTTATGACAATATGTAGTAGTTGAGTAACCAATTGCTCTTGTGTCTAAGGCCTTTGCAAAGCCGTGCGGCCGAGGTACTTGATTTAGAAACATCAGGAGTCGTCCATTCATCACACACCAAAATATTCGAAATCCTCCCGAGCCAACACAAAGCACAAGCCATCAAAGCGCACCGTTATACTGCACTAGGTACTACCACACCTTTCCTGCAACTCTAGGTAACTCCCGGCACTGCCTCTATTGTTAGTTGTTGACTGGTCAATCTAGCCCATTGCTTCCATTCCTTTCCTTTGTTCTGCCAATTCATCATCATCACATGCTTTCCCGTCTTTGTCTCCCTGCCCTGTAGCGGCATGGTCGAGACGCAAAGGCCAACACACCAAAGCTCAAGCTGAACAGCCTCCTTTGGTTTCTTTGTTCTGCAGACACTTGCCTGCTCCCTTACTTGGTCCATCCCTGTCTGTCTTCGATTATTCCGGACTGGCTTCCCCTTTCAATCTTGGCCGTGCCATTCATGTTAACCCAGACGTTTGTCTGAGCTCCCTAAATATGCCCCATCCTCCAACCCTTTGACATCCTCCACACTCAAACTCCCCTCCACTGCCTTTCGAAATGAACTTCATCGAAATGTCTGTCAAGGTGCCTACCGACTCCTCGCCGACCCTTCAGAAAGTCGGAGAGGCACAGAGCGTCCCCCTTCAGTCTGCCGACCCCCAAGGGGCGAAGGAGCCAGGTCACAAAGTGCCCCCTCTCATCCGACTGCAAGTCTGGCACTTTTCCAAGACGGGCAGAAACTTTGGATTCACTCGTTTGCTGGCCAATGCATTGTCCAAGGCTGAGCTTGCGGGTTGGGTTATTCAACCGACGAACTCTACTTCTTATACGAAGAATCGCAGAGATGAGTTTGTGCCCGCCGAGGTGAGCACTCGACAGACAACCCGAGAGCCGCTTGAACTATTATTCATGCCTTTTGCTTCTTAGGTTGATTTCAACTACCAGCCTTTGTTCCGGGAGATTAGTTCCTCAGACCCCGAGGAGCTCATCCGTGTGTTCTTTCACGACACTCTACCGCCCATCATCCGGGACTTTTTCACGGAACTTGGCAAGGAAGCTCATTATCTAACCATGTTTCCCTTTGGAGAGTCTATTGACCGCAACCTCATCGGAAAGTATACACACTGCCGACTTCTCTACTCGTTGGTCGTAGACCCCAACATCATAGCTGGAATCATGCAAGTGCACTCTGCCATCCAAAGACCGCTCATACTAACTGTGTCACTGGTAGCCACCAAATTTCCCACGCGGATGAACACACTCGCAAACTTGCTTACGGTCGCATCGTAGAACTTCCTCTCAGGGCTCTTCAAGGACGTGACATGTCAGATGAGTGGCTCTCAGTCGGGACGTGGCTCTCCAGGATGGCTATAACAACAGGGGTTAGCAACATCAATGACGTCCAAAGTCGAGGCTAACCTTGCTCTATAGCATGCCAGGGTTTTCTCTAAAAGCCTGAGGCAGACGTCCTACGACAGGTCTTGTGTCGCTTTCAAGTGCTATCAAGAGCTTGAGAACGCGATTGAACCAGACACCAAGCAGCTTCTCGAGCCAGGTGGTGAGTCTAATGACAGTTCTCACAAACACATGCTCACTGAAACAGTCGTGGGAAACCAAGATCTTTATCTTAGAATCGCACAGATGGCCATCGCCTTCCAGATCGTCCCATTCTACAGAAAAGAGCGTGGAGTGTACCTGGGGCAGTTCTTCAACACGACTCTCCGTACCATCTGTCTCGCATCCCTTGTGGCGTCGTTGCTCGTATGCATCTTCTTCTGGGTCAAGCATAAAGAGTATCAAGGTCTCAATTGGGATTGGGCTATGGATAAGTGGGGTCATTATGAGAAAGGTTACAGCTATACTATTTACTGGAAGAACAGTCTCGTGGTGTTGCTCCTCTCCGTCTTGGTTGCCCTGATCAACCTTGCCGAATATTACACCGTCAAATTCTGTAAGACATTTCTCATTTTACCCTCATCACGCACCCGCATTGTTTTCTGACACCTCATCTCTATAGTCAACAAGAAGACCGACAAGAAGATCAACGATATGAGGGTCAAGCAGGGCGCCCTGGCGTCCAAATTCTGTGTTCGGGTGCTCAAGATGCCGCCAGAGATCATGACCACGACTGAGCGCAAGTCGGTTCTGTACGGTTTGGGGGTCAATTTCTTTGACGAGGCCCCAGAGATACAGCATCGAACCCTCGAGGCGTTTCTCGCCAAGTTGGCTTAACGGAGATAGGAAACGGGCCGGAGGAGAGTTCATTATTGTTCCTGTAATTCAGTTGCTTTACTATTGTCCGAATGTCTTTCGTGGACGAATAAAACGACGCTAGCTTGCTGAGGGTATTTGACAATCGTGGCATGGCCGAAAACATGGCACAGAAACCTTACTCTGTACCTCTCCAAAGGACCCCCATCTCTGAAGGTCAACACGGAGCTGACCTGTTACATCTAGATTCCCCAATTCTTTCCGTCCACCCGTCTACCAGTCTTTCTCTCCTCTCGTGTCGCCATCATCATTCTCTTGATGACCTGCTGGCTCACGTCGTCCCACCCGTTCACCTTCTCCACTGTGGTGATGTCGAACCGATGACCCGCCCACTCCCCCTTCATGGGTAGCCGCACACGTTCGTCTTGAGCAGCCTCCTCACCCCAGGTGATGTAGCACAGCAGAACCTCTCCCAGGCTGTAGGAAAAGTTGGATCGGGCGAGAGCATCGTCGGTGATGAACTGCTTGGTCGTGAGGTTGCGAAGCACAGCTGGTCGATGAGTGGTTGGGAAGTGGGGGTTGTGCATCAGGAGTCTCATCAAACTCTTAAACAGAAACGACACCTCTTGCTTCTGGTCCAGTCGCTCGCGCACAATGGCAAGTGCTCTTCCCCATACCTCGAACGGCTCCTCCTTGACGATGGATGCCAAGGTTGAGTGGTGACCCTCTGCCACGGCTTGTTCGCCCATGTCATACAGTGGGTTGGTCCCATCGCTATCCCACTGGAACCTCTCCAGGACGGTCGGGATTTCGGGCGGGTAGCCGACAGCCCTTTCGCCGATGAGGATGAGTCGGTCACCAGCCCACTGTCCAATGTCCTCCGAGATGGCAGCCTGAATCATGTGGGAGGCGAGTCGGAAGAAGTAGCTGCAGGTGACGGAAAGGCAGATGAGGTCGGCATCGTGTCGGCATTCGTACAGGAGACCAACGATCGAGTCGATGACGTTCTGAGGTAGATTGACGAGAGGCGAATCGTGGCTGACGTACTGAGGTCAGTTTTGTGGTCGACGGGGGGCAGGGAAGTGAAACGAACTTTCTCTCCTTCGCGGGGATGGCTTTCTCAGCGGGGATCTGGAATCTCAGCCACGAGGGATTGGCCAAAAGTCCAACTAGCTGTTCACCCGAGGAGCTCTTGAGGATGTCTAAAAGCTTGGGGTGGCCGATGTGGCGAAGCTGCCGCTTCTTGTCGATATTGATCAGCTTCCAGTCCTGGCCCATGGTGACGAAGCGGTGACACGGGGCAGAGAAGAAGATGAGAGAAGAGAACGTTTGCCCAGGTCCGAAGGATAGAAATTGGAGGTGGAAGCAGATGAGATGAAGAGGTGAAAAAGGTGAAGCAAGCAAAGTCCCATCGTCTTCCCTTAGGTAATCGGCGCAGTGCGTGTCTGCACCCCGCTTCAACCTCGAGGTAAAGTCGTACAAATCGCACCTGCCGTTTCTTGAGCAACAATAGAATCGGCACCATCTTTAACTCAGAAGGGATTTTTTTCTACTGAGATGGGATGTACAAACATGATGCGGTGGTGAAAAGGCGGTGGTGCAAACTGTTGGCAAGTGCCTGTCAGTTATGAGCACTGCCGAGAGTGAGGACTTTGGTGTCACTCCTCCTCTATCGCATACAACGCATTTTTTCCCAAGCATTTTTCTATAAGATTGATAAGAAAGTAGCTCTGAAGACAGTAGAATCTGATAACCGGTTACATTAAAGCATATCCAACCTAGGAAGCCCCTTCCTTTTCCTCCATCATACTCCGCGTCGATCGCACCAACTTCCAGCTGGCACTACCTCGAAAGATTGGGAATGCTTAGACATACAGAAATGCACCTCCCCAACCAAGTCAGCCCGTTTCCATTTCTTTTCCGAATCTCCTCCCCTCGGATCGTCATCAAACACCACAAGAACCCTGGAGGCAGTGTTAGGTTGGCTCCAGTACAGAGCCGACGGCTTCGACCAGCTCCTATATGGCTTCAAACCAACACAACAGTCTCCAACTGTCCTCTGCGCTCCATTTTCATAATAAATGTGCATCCCCAGGAGAAGACCGCTCTGGGTTTGATATACATCAACATGGGTCATGTTCTCCAAGGGGGCCCGTGAGCATAAAAAGCCTACACAGTCGCTTGACTGGTTTTTTCCCCACCGATAGAATCTATGAGGCAAAGTCCCTTCACCCATGGGGTAAATAGCAATCCTTGGTTCATGGCTCACTGTCTCTTGGTCATAGATGAGCGCTTTGGGTGACTTGCTGTGCTGCTCACACGGGAGCCTCTGCCGAAGCCCAACATGGAAAACCCCGGCCAGTTTTGTCTCGAACTAATTTGCATTAGAAACTCCATAACTTTAATATACATGTGTCAACTCACCATGAGACTAAAGCAGCCTGTCACTGTATATTTCTCACCCAGGATAGATATTGATAGAATCATCTCACCAGGTGGCAGCGGCACGTAAATTGCCAAAACATGAACTGGAGGGGTTTTCAAAACGCGTGGGGAAGTTCTGGTATGAGCATGGATCGCCAGCGGGGCCTCAGGGGAGAAGCGGTTATATAAAAATGTCAGGCCCGTGCAGGTGGAAAGGTCAATGGTCCTTGGATGCGACGGATAGTTCATAGGCTGTGACATGGCGCACGACTCAAGGGCGAGGCATCCTGGATAAGGTGCAAGATATTCGAAGGTTTTGGGAGGCGTTGGAGTATCCCACACTGCGAACTGTGCACACGTCCAAGTTTCGAGCCACGCGAGGCCATCCTGTCCATCAATCAGCTCGAGGTTTACGGCTTCTCCCCCAATCTGTACAATACCTTGAAATAGATGTCGACCTTCAGATGTCTTATCCTCCCTCTCTCAGCAATAATAAACCTCGTCGTGTCGCTTCTCTTCTCGCTCAGTGGTTCTGGGTGGCCATTCAGGGCCTCCACCTTTCGAACGCCACGGTGATCCAGTGTGATCCGGGTGTATTTGCTGTGCTCCTTTTGAATCTTTGGAACCTCGTCTCCTCTGTTCCAGGACCCAATATCAGATAGCCCAAACCAGTCCATCTCAGTTCCCTGCGGCGTCAAGGACATCTCGACCATGAGGTCCACCGCTCTTGCAAGACACCACAGCGGTGCGTCGCTCGATTGTCTGTGAATCATGACCAAAATCTCCACTGGGAGTCTTGCCAGACCAGGGATGTTGACCTTTTCGGACACCACGTGTATGACATTGGGAGAAAAGCCCCATGGACCAGTAATACGAGCGTCCGGGTTGTTTACGCCGACCATGAACGAGCTCACAACTCTTCCAACGAACTTTGGCCGTTTATCGAGGGGGATAAGAGCGGCTATAAACTCGTAGCAGTGCTGATGGACTTTGACACAAAGGGATCCGTAATGATAGAGATAGGGTCTAATATTGGATGCTGGCAGCCGTCGGTATCCATCACTTCCATCTTCCAGGGACCGACCGGGTACTTGGTACAGTAGACTAGACAAAATTTCAGCAAGATAAATATGATCCACGCGTGCGTAGAGGGGCATCTTGTGACGGCCACTTACGAACAACGACCTTGTCGAGCCGAGGCTGAAACGTCCCATGGCATATACCACACGTACGAGGCCTGAAGGATTGAAACAAGAGTCTTCCTATTGAGTGAGTCGGGGTGGCTACTTCCTCCATAGTTCGTGCTGTGAGGTTGTGCGATGATTGATGGAGGGACACAGTAATGGGTTGTGGGAGGTGTACATAGATCGAATCCTCCGGGGCGAGATGGGGTTCCTAAGCATCCATGACGCATAGAACTTGAATTCGTCCGTAAACACGGCCACGTATGCAACTGAACAGCTTAATTTAGACAATATAAGTTAAACTCTCCGCACGATTCATCCTTGGAGCTTAACACGCCACGTAATGCGAGTATTGTACTTACATATCCAAGTCCTTGATAGCAGACGTCACGACTCAAAGAACACGGGCTTTACTTAAGAATTAGCATCAAATACAATGCCTCCCAATATAACGATAGTGCTACCCTGCCAAACTCGATTCTTGGGCATCGTTGCCGTACTTCTGCTTTATCCTTCGCTCTCTAGCTCGTTCATCCGCAGCCCTCTTATCTGCCAACGTAGGAAAATCCAGCTGATCCCATACGTCCCTCATTCTCGAGTCACCCAGGGTAACCGGACGCGTCCTCCGTTCCCAGATATCCCTGTAGATGCCAGTCTCCTTGATGGGTTCCTCCGGATCCACGCGGTTTCGATTCTTGTCATCTCCCAGGATCGGCAGAGGGCTCTTGGGCGATGGGGTGTCGGCGGTCAGGAAATCGATAAGGAGTTGCTTCTGCTCCGGCAAGAGCTCATAAATTCTGTAGGTTACATTGTATCGGTCAGAGATGAAGTAGACAGCGTTTGGATCAAAGTCTAGCCTGCGTCGGTCGAACAAGATAACACCCCCTAGGATTCGTGACTCGGCCCAGTAGCCAACCATGTCTGCTACACCATTTGGATACTGTTTGTAGTCAATGTACCACGGGTGCTGAAATAGTGTGGGGAGCGGCCCGTTTGGCCAAAGCTCCCAGTAAAACTCATCAGACTTGGGAGCCTGCCAGCCGGTGATGCCGTCATCCTTGTGAAGGCCGGTGTCAAGTCGAAAGATAATGACAGCAATCTGGTGAACTGCAATGGCTATCATCTCGATGAGGGCCACTTTAAACGCTCTCGACCCCAGGGCAGCGGCTTGGTATGCAAGGAGAAGCTATCCATTATCAGTGTCAAGTTCGGTCAGATAACCATGAGATTTGGGATAGATTATCTCACCCTTGAATCGAACTCCAGAATCTGAGGATCAAAATCCTTTCGGAATTCTCTGATCTTTTCGAGAACCCCTGGGCACAGCTCTTGGTGAGAGTCGTTGATAGGGTGGCCATCTGGAGGACCGCCACTCTCAGTATCCTTGACGACATCGGATAGTGGCAGCCCGTCAATTATTTGAGCATATGTAATCTCTGAAATTTCAGTCGATAAGACTCTTGTGATGCCACGCGTGAACAGCTCAACATGGTCACCATCGAGGCTGTTAATAGAAGGCTGCTTGAACCGAGCATCTTCTGTGAGTTCAGTTGGCACAGCTTCGGCTGGCGAGCATTGAGAGTCCTCTAGAGACATGAAATTCGTAAGATAAGATCTAAGGAAGAGTCTTGGGGGCGTTGGCTTGCGAAAGATGGGGGCGATGCTTCAGAGGTCACTGGTGGGTTAGAAGAGCAAAGCCAAGTTGAATTGAATCCAGGGTAAGAGCGCTAAATGTGATTCAACTAGCGCTCGGGGCCGGTGGTTCTATGATTGGCCAAGTAGACCCTCCAATCCTCAGCCAACGCGCGGTCGGATCGATCATACCCTAACCCCTTTGCACCCCAATCAGCAGCACCAAGCCAGACTTCGTACGCTCAGCCGACAAGCAGTAGTCGGCCCCCTGACAGATGCTGATTCAAGTTGGACATGTTTATGATTTTTACAGGAGAGATTGTGTTTGGAAATCGCTGCGGAAAGTCTTTTGCCCTGGAGTGGCATTGTATTTTGGACATGTCTGGCGTGCGGTGTCTTCATGCATCTAGCCTTATATTTACATAGTTATCATTAGTGTAATCTCACAATCTACGTATCGTTAATGTTCAGATGTTGTTTGTGGCTTTGCCTATATGTTCGATTCGTGCTTAATTTACTACCACAAAGCCTCGGCCCAATTGTAATTTGCAAGACAGTCATGGCGCCACAACACTTCCATTGTCGCCTTGGAGAACAATTGGCTTAGCAAGTATCCGTACAAAGACAGCTTACGCTCCCATGCCGCAAGTAGGCTTATGCACCGCAAGATCCAGCTCGAACCTTCACGGCTGTGAATGGAGAGTATTGGTCACACCGCCTCAACCATCGCAAGTTTCCTTAACGGCCGCGCGGGTGGGAATGTAAATTGCAAAGTGAGACAATGACATGCTGAGGTCGCCCGGATGATATGGCGGGCCGGCATGTCTTACGCCAACGTTGAGTGGCCGCCCTAAGTTAGATCAAGGCTGACCAGAAGGCAGTTTCTCCCCCAACGGAGAGAGGCCACGCCCTCCATATCCTCTCACAGTCTAGGAAACCATCTCCTCATCAATAAAAAAGCTGAATCCCCATCATCCTCCATCACGGAAAGCAATGCAGACGTCATGTTTAGAGCAAAGGGCAGCACCAGGGCAGTTGGTGGTCGTCCTCAACGACTGAGGCCCGATGCCGGTGTGTACTACTCTCATTCCTTTGTCAGTAGAGGAGAAGGGCCCGCTAATTGAGATGAAGAGGAAGCGGGATCGTCGGATGACGCTCAACGCGATTCTGAAGAGGTGCCGTTTGTTGAGGATGAGCGGACATGGATACGGTGGCCTGTCTCACTCTTTGTGGTTCTGATCTACCGGCCAGTCTGGAAGCCTTTGTACGCCATCTTGTCGAGTCCTGTGTCTCTGCTGTTGGTTTTAGTTCTTTTTCTTTTTGCTGCTGTTCCATTTATGATAATTTCTGGGTTCTTATCTACTGTTTTTGGTCTCCGGAGTGTCCAAGGTTCCACTAGAGAAGAGGGTAGCACAGTGATGCAAGGGAGGGCTGATGACATGGTAACTCCCGTCCATTGAGGTGTACGGGAAGAGGAAGGCTCAGAAGTAATGTCCACTGGCCAATCTGACAGAGTGACCGCTGGATCAGAGATCACAGACCAGATAGTACACGCATACTACCACCTGCCTGAGAACGAAAAGAACCAAGTTGGCAAATCTCTTGAAGCCATGACATCCCACAAAAGGCTCGAATTTTGCGGCAGAGAACACGCTCGGATAAGGCACACTTCCTCCATCAACGTCTTCAATGTGAACAGACCGTAGACCCCTGAGGCGCGCGTGCTCCAAGCAACCTGGATCATGTTGGTTAGAGCAAATCATAAACATACATCACAACCTAAATACCTACCTACTCATTCAATCTTACGTCTAACGTTAATGCCGACCACTCCATCTTTAGCCGAGCAAACGAGGAGACCAGAGACGCGAATGTCGCTAAGCCTCGTCTGTCAATTGTTGATGTTGATGTGGGAGAAGCAACATTGGGTGCAGTAAAAAGGTTCCTGTAATTCGCTTTGATACTCTTAATATGTTCGGTATCATGACGGGTCTCCAGTCGCACATGTTAGATAAAGTCGTGGACATGGGATTCGTCATAGTTAGAAACATATGGCTAGGGTCTTAGATTGAAGTGCCATCAGCCCCATTTGACAAGCGATTAATCCAGTGGGGTTGTCCCGAGAAACCAGCCAGGTTGACAGAAAGACACAATAGAAGTTTAGCTGGGTTGCCGTTTGGTTTTCTTTTGCTCATCCTTCTGTGGGGCTATCCCGAGATGTAACGGCACTTCACAGCATGATCGGCGCCGGGTAATAAATATTAAATTCTAGAAATAATCTAAACTTTTGGCAACGCAACATGAACTGCTTCACGCTCCACGTTGCCCAATGCCGCGTCACGTAGTGACGAATTTGAGGCGGAATATGCCATTCTCAACCAGCTTCGTCAAGATGGGCTGTCCAAGAACAATACGACATGACAGTAGATATAAAGTGATATGTATCTCGAACCAAACTTGACAACCTACAAGTCGGAACATCACCATCAATCATTCTTCAACTTCACCTATCTCGACTTGTACCATCTACAGAGGCATCATGCGCCTGTCAACCCCGGTCTCGTTGGCTCTAGTAGCCTCCGTGAAGGCTTCAACCCTCGCGGATGTATGCACAACATCCTACATCAAATCCTCCCTCCCATCCAACGGAACCCTGTTAGGAATTGACCTCTTCCCATCAACCATCACAGCCAAAGCCGTGTACAATGGAACTGCTGGCATGGGCAGCACTGAAACATACACCTACTGCGACATGTCGGTTTCATACACCCACACCGGCAAAGACGACAAGGTGGTGCTCAAATACGCTTTCCCTAGCCCCTCTGACTTTAAGAGTCGTTTCTATGTCGCTGGCGGAGGCGGCTTCTCGCTTAGCAGCGATGCAACCGGTGGTCTCTCCTATGGTGCTGCTGGTGGTGCTACGGATGCAGGCTACGACGGCTTCGACACGAGTTACGACGAGGTTGTCTTGTATGGGAATGGATCTATCAACTGGGACGCTACTCACATGTTTGGCTACCAAGCCTTGGGTGAGATGACGCTCATCGGTAAGACCATCGCCAAGGCCTTTTACGACCTGTCCGAGGATGAGAAAATCTACACCTATTACGAGGGTTGCTCCGACGGCGGAAGAGAGGGTATGAGCCAGGTCCAGCGATGGGGTGAACTGTATGACGGCGTCATCGCTGGCGCCCCGGCCTTTCGCTTCGCCCAGCAGCAGGTCCTTCACGTTCTTTCATCCACTATCGAGCACACTCTGGATTACTATCCGCCTCCATGCGAGTTGGCCAAGATCGTCAACGCCACCATCGCCGCCTGCGATCCTCTTGACGGCAGAACTGACGGTGTCGTGTCCCGTACCGACCTATGCAAGCTAAACTTTGACCTCAAGTCCATCATTGGCGAGTCATACTACTGCGCCGAGAAGAATAACACGTCTCTTGGCTTCGGCTTCAATAAACGCCAGGCCCCCGGTAGCACGACGAGCTACCAGCCCGAGCAGAACGGAACAGTCAGTGCTGAGGGTGTGGCAGTCGCGCAGGCGGTTTATGACGGACTCTTCAACAAGAAGGGCGAAAGGGCTTATCTTTCCTGGCAAATTGCATCAGAGCTTGGTGATGCTACTACCGAGTACGATGAGGATAGTGACTCATGGACTTTGAGCATTCCGTCGACTGGAGGAGAATACGTCACCAAGTTCATCCAGCTCCTGGATCTTGATAATCTCTCCACCTTGGATGGCGTCACCTATGATACTCTTGTTGAATGGATGACCATCGGCATGATCAGATACGGAGACAGTCTACAAACCACTCTACCCGACCTCACCACTTTCAAATCCAACGGTGGAAAGCTGCTTCATTACCACGGAGAGTCCGACTCGAGCATCCCCGCCGCTTCATCAGTGCACTACTGGCAATCTGTGCGTTCAGTCATGTACGGCGACTCGAAGAACGAGGATTCCCTCGCTGCACTTCAGAAGTGGTATCAGTTCTACCTGGTCCCAGGCGCAGGACATTGCGGGGCCAATTCTCTGCAGCCTGGCCCGTATCCTCAGAACAACATGAACATCATGATTGACTGGGTCGAGAACGGTGTCCAGCCGGATCGTCTGAATGCTACTGTTTCTTCTGGGGACTATGAGGGTGAGACTCAGATGCTTTGCCAGTGGCCTACTCGTCCTCTTTGGCGCGGCAATGATTCTGGGTTTGACTGCGTTTCTGATAAGGCTTCGATTGAGAGTTGGACCTATGAGTTTGATGCTTTTAAGCTTCCAGTTTATTAAGCAAAGCGGGTTAAGGGATATAAGATTATCACGTACTTGACCGTCAACCTAGATCATCTCCGTTTGATTATTTCATTCTCAACCACCTAGCATTTCACAAAGTAATAATAAATCCAGAATACTTCTTGCTCTTTAGCTTCTCCAAGATAACCTAAAACTAAGTCTCTGACGCGCTGTAAGCCGTTATCAGTAAACGATTCTCCGTTGCTACTTGTTAACGTAGACCAAAGTTTGCCTCAGATGAGTATAAAGCTCTCAGGCGAGCCGACATCACAACCACTTCCACGGCGAGGAAAAGCATATGTAAACATATCCTTGTCCTTTAATTTCCTCACCACCCCCATCGTGATAATAGCTGGACCTAGAAAGCTGAAGCGTCCTGCTTCTGTATCTGGCCGCAGGATGAAAGGCATCTCAGCCCCGGACGCATGAATCATGATGTCTCCCTCTTGCACCAGATGCGACACGAATACTAGGCAGCAATGTCGAGCTAGATTGTACTCTTCAATGACACGGCTGTTCCTGGGTTTCAATGCTGCCCAGTTGTACGAGCAGCGCTTCTCAAGAATCTTATATACCTCTTCGATGCCTTTGTTTCCCTGATTCTCGGGCATCCACCAGTCATGGCTCGAATAGCAGCTCTCCAGTCCTACCCCTGAAGAGTAGGATCCCAAAATCTCAGAGTTGAACTCCCGGTGCATTCCGCCTTTCCATGGACTCTCTGTTGAGGTGATGACCCCAATCCGTGCTCCCTCGAGACGCAGGAGCCCATCTTCGTCATATGCCTGCACTGGAGGCGCCGTATAGGGCATGTCAAAGTGGAATGCGCCGAATCGAAGCATTAAGCGTGTAACGTTTCGGCGCAGATCGATAGCCCAGGATGGCAGGTCCTTTCCGATGGTGTCTCTGTCGTAGAAGATCTGGAGACTTGCAAGAGTCTGGCTAATGTTGATTGTGTGCTTCTGGAAGCTTTCGAATACTGCCGAAACGGATTTTGAGTAATCAATCTCCGGGAACCCTTCTGTAACGTCGTAGGCCTCCTTGGTCATCTCTGCAATGATTCCAAGGACAGCAAAGACCTTGTCCTGTGGT
Source organism: Fusarium sp. AF-6 (assembly GCA_003947015.1). Classification (NCBI taxonomy): domain Eukaryota; kingdom Fungi; phylum Ascomycota; class Sordariomycetes; order Hypocreales; family Nectriaceae; genus Fusarium; species Fusarium sp. AF-6. The sequence goes on from NKCJ01000117.1 coordinate 62,613, forward strand.
AGAGTTGCTTCGTATAGACTGCTTCGCATGATCATCCTGAACCAGGCTTGATGAAATCCGCCGTCCTCTGTGTACATGTCGTTCTCGCAATGCTGTTTGAAGAAGACATATGCTCTCCTCGCGCTCAAGGCTCGTTCCCGAGGGTCGCGATGGGGTCTAAACGTATCTCGAATCTCATCCATATCTGGAAGCAGGCGATCCATGATAAACTGAAAGTCTTGGAAAGAACATTCATGGCTTCCACAGGCCACGTGGACTTCTTTAGCCGCATGTACCTCTTGTCGGGTCCAAGTCCTCTGGAACCATGGCTTGGTCTCGATGAGCTCGGTCGCTGCTCTGCGTGCTCTTGGGTCTTCAGCCACTCCACGAATGCCATGCATACCCTCCATGCCATAAGTGTTGAGAAGGCTGAAGAGATATTCGTCATCATTCGTCGCTTGACCCAGCCAGATGACGACCCTATAGGCCTTGAGATAGATACTGAACATCATCCCCACCTGACCTGCTTTCTCAATTAGATCGTTTTGATTGATGCATATAGCATCTGCCCACAATACTCGAGGTCGATCCGGGAGCCGAAGCTGTCTCAGTGCCGCGAAGAGATTTGCAGAGATCCAGAAACGTAGCCCATTTACCAAGATTCTCTCAGTTGGCTCTGGATCCCCCCAGGTGTACGACAATGCCTCGTACCCTGCCTTCTTCGAGGTTCCCGCAACTGTTGCACCTGATTTCTTCTTGAGCTCTACCGTGAACAGGTCGCATTCGATCTCGGCATTGGAGTCGGTCGCAGGGTGAACTCGAAGCACTCTTGTCTGTCGAGGGCTCAGTGGTTGATATACCTGGAGCTGTGCCCCAATTTCGGCTTGACGCTGAGCTGGATCCATATTGGGCATTATCGTGTCAGAGGGGGATTGTAGCTCATTCCGTGCTTGCTGTCAAACTTGAGAGGGGAGAGGAGAGGAGGTAATGAGCTTTCGGATCACCTCTTGTTCGATATTGCTGTCAGTGTAAGCTCCCCACTGGAATCGGCACAATAGAACACCGAGCCCTGGAAGTTAGAAACTAACAGTGTGGCTAACAGACAGACCATCTGGCTGGTAGCTGCCTAGGCTGCTGCAGTGGGGGAGGTGGAGGGGGGAAGGGTGGCGCAAATATAAGACCCAACAGGCTTCTGAGGTGCTAACCCTTTGTATTTTTACATAGGGATCGTGATGGAGCAGGTGTGGTGCAGACGAGAACCTTTTAGAATGAGTTCCTGATAGTACCTACTTATACATATCAAGATCTGTGAAGTTGTGTCTCCTAAGTCCAATGGACTGATGCCAGCAATATGCACACACGACAACACGGCCCCGTTGCCGTCTAATTTTGTGGGGTAACAGCATGTTGACCAGGGCTTCATCAGGCAATGCCGTGTTGGGTGATGCGCACTTCTTAATGCTAGTCGCATAATTCGGATAATAAGATCTCAGGTGTTTCCCTACCTAGAGCCCCGCCTAATTCTAAAATCCCCACGCCATTTCCCCGCACCAGAGAGAGCATTTGAACATCAAAAGCATTACCCCTCCGAAGCACCACCCAACTGGTTGAGCTTCTGCGATGGCCTCCCCCATTATCCATCACCTCAGGAGCATTCTCCAAGGCACGGAGACCTTGGAAGAAAGCTTGTATGACATCCACCTGTCTCGAGAATCACGAACGGAACTAGACTTGATTGCCGATCAGTTCAGAGCGCTCGCGAACACGATTGGAAAAAAGACCCAATCTTTCAAGCCGGTTCGACAAGACGAAGTATGGGAAAAGAGCAAGGACCGGCGAGACAAGGCCGAGAACACTTTGACAAACGTCTTTACCCAGAAGAAACTCCCTGATCTACGTGTGTTCCGAAAAAACCTCAGCACGATATTTAACGGCCCAGACACACATGAAACCGACTCTAGCACGGTCACCTCAAAGAAGGCAGCAACTAGAAGGAGGTGTGAGAGGTTACGAATGCTGAGTGTAGATGGCCTCATTTCATGGGCGATTGCATATCCATGCGGTTCCTGGGCCGGTGGCGTGATGGGTAACGATTTGTTTGACTGTTTGGTGGACGACATTGAACCCGGTTATTATATTGATTGGCCCGGAGAGGTAGACCAAATTCTTCGAGAGCTTCGGACGAAGAATAAGATACAATCTGAAGCCTTCTATAAGCTAATAGAAGGTAATTGCCGCCAACTGCGTATATTGGATAATAGCTAACTCGAGGAGATCTGAGTGATCCGTCACGCCATGACAACCTCCCAGACGATGCGGTCGCCTTGGATTTAGTTGACTAGCCACCCAATAAACGAAACAGAGGTCAGTTGCTCCCTCGGAACATAAAATGAAACTCTAACCTAGGGGCAAGAAACCAAGTTATCTCATGCTGGTGTAGTGCTCAGCTCGTGCAGCGCCAGGGTCATGCATTACCCCCATCGTGCAAAACCCATACTGTGCAGTACCCATCTTGGGTAATACCCTTGCAGTGCAGCGCTCATTCCATGTATTACCCATCCTGCGTAATACTCGTGCAGCGCCTATCCCACGCATATCCAACTTTCTCTAGTAGAATTTCAGGGCGGACAAAGCAAATCAGATGCATTCATAGCTAGCGAAGGAATCCCTACGGTAATGAAAGCTAAGTGTGTTGCCTGATGGAAACCATCGCCTTCGTCCGCATAGCCGCCTCTCGGGTTGAAGAGCCTATAAATTCAAGGCAGGTAATACTTCACCACGGCATAGTACTGTTAAAGATCGTAAAATTGCAAAGGTCTAGACATAGTTACGTTAATATCAGCACACGGGGCTTGATGCATGCAGACCGATCGAGTCCAATCCACTCGGTCACTCCTTGTCCGGCCGCCTCACCTCGCTGAAGGAGGGCGGAGGGCGCAAGGGCTCAGCTCATGGGAACTCCTCAGCTACGCTAATGACTTCTTCTGTATGGCTAATTAATCGGTCTTCATGGCTTACCCCTGGCAGAATTAGAGTGACCGACGCAGTCGCCTCGAATAGTTGCTGCAGGTCAGGACAACGCGAAGAAGGCCGCGGCCAACTTACATGCAACTAAGCTAGGATCTTCTCGCATTAGACAGAGGGAGAAAACAAGAGCAGACTTCTGACGTGTTCATGGCGTCCCGGTGGTTGATGGGCATGGACAGGACATCTGTGGCCCCCATTGCAATCCTGGCGATGGAATTGCCCAGTGTTGGTTCGGTCTCTTGTCTATCAAGCCAGCTAGCAAGTATAAGAATATCTTGTTTTCCTCTGTTAGAGTCTATATCACCATGATTCATTCCAGACCGTCTTGTCCACGATTTCTTCCCATTGAGTCGAACCCCCGATTGGTATCTCTAGCACTCGATGCGCCATTGCTCCTGTCAGTGCGTCGTCGATGCTCCCCCTTTCCAGAAGTCAACCACATTGTCGTACCTTATATCGACGCCCTTCTAGGGAGAACGCATTCAGATATTTGCAAGCATTCACATCATCTTTCTAACAGTTTGGATCTAGATACAAAACCGATCGTTCTTATCAATCATTGACCTTTCCTCCTCACGATGGCCCACAACCGGCAAGACAGCAGCACCGGTGCGGACCCCAACGGCTCGAAAGCATCAAAGAACACTACCCCGGACCCTCCTCCAAACCCTCCTCCGAATTCTCCTGTTGATCCCACAACTACGGCTAGCAGCAGCAACAATCGTCCTGGTGAAGGATCTCAGACCAATGTTGATACGAGAGAATTTAGCCCTGTCCCATTGCCCCCAGATGATGAGAGAAATGGTTCCTGAGCAACTTCTTATGGGAACCCTTACTGTTAGCTAAGTAAGTTGGTTCGTACCAAGACCTTGGGTCTATACCTAGGGTACCGCAACGGGGGGAAAGGGCGGGGAGCGGTGTTGCAAGTGGCCCTCCCATAGTTCTTCCAGCATCTAAAGCGGAATAGTTTGTTATCTCTTAACTTGACTCTTTGCTGGTATCTGCAGGCGATCCCTTTGCATTGCTCTTCTTGACTCGGCTTCAGTGTGAGCATGCAACTATCAAGTAAAGAAATAAAACGAATATGAAGCTATCCAGTGCCTGACTAAACAAGGCGGACCAATCAGTTGACAGAATTAATTCAAGGTCGTTAAGCATCTCAACCCGATTCATCCGCGCGTGACGGATTTCCAAACCTAATGAGGAGTCATGAGTTAGATGAATGCCATCCAAAAATCCCTATAAGCGTCCTTAACATAAAAACCGCCATTCTACCTACTGCCGATGTCTTAAGAACCAGAGACAAACTATGAGCAGTTTCAAAGTGCTCCCAGCCGCAGCAACACTGCACGAGTTGTGTGCAAGGCGACGGGACTGGGTGTTCCACAAGGAAATAGGCCCAGTGCGTGAGTATCAACTGGCCAAGGCGGATGCTGAACTTCTTGGTCATTTTCATAAGGAATACGTAAGAGTGCGCTATTCCGCAGTAACCCATGCATGATACTAACTGCCATGCCTAGGAACCAAAGATCAAACACGACGCCCTGCTTGAAAAGCAGTATATCAGTGCGTGTCGGAATTATAGACCACGTGAACTTGATATTGGCTCGATCGCCTCGCCAGGGCGCACCATTACCGTCTTCATACCCTTGATACTACCACAACCGTCTAAGCCTCCAACGCTACCTGAGGTCATGTATCAACCCGACAGAGAGATTGAAGCGGTCCAGGAGCCTATGCCTTGGCATATAGGTGTTCCGATTCTGATCCCTGGAAATAGTCGAATCGTTGTGAAGCAAGGGACGATCTGTTTCGAAATGGTGCAGTACGACTGGGAGCCGGCCAAGGATCTACCAGGAGAAGAGCAGGGCGTCGCGGAAGCAAGCTGATGAAGGTGTTGCAGCTGGAAACGATACGTGGTGGTATCTCTGTATCATTCTTGTTCATTGCCTAGATAGTTGATATAAGCAGACATGCTGACTGGACTGAAGGCTTCTGTGTCAAGACCACAGGATTCCTGGTCTCGCGATGGACCAATTTCTCCGTAGTACAAGGGGGTAGGGATCGGGGAAGTCATCCTCGAGGGTTGAGGGTCGCGCATCCCAAGGAGTGTTCGGGCAATTTTTTGGCCGGTGGTGTCTCTGTCAACATTGTAGGACCATTGGCTCGGGTTCTCATGGTCTTGGTGTGGAGCTATGAGTCTCGTCTCATGATAGTGCGGTGATTGCATATGAGAAGGAGAAAGGGGGGTTGAGGAGTCGCTGCCAGGTACACCATTGGAATTATCCATCCTTAGCAAGCTGGCTCTCGGATCAAACGCCGCAGTCGCCCCATCTGGGCTGACATGGGGAATAACGACTGTCTCTGCCACTTCGGACGGACGTGCGCATGATGGCAATAGCTGGTGTTGTTCGAGAGCTAGGGGTGTTGGAGAGCTGCTTGCCTGTACCGAGGGTGTGTGATCTTGAGTACTGTGGAGGTAGAGGGGAGCGGTGTCGTGGTTGGCGATGGAATCCTGAGCACCCACTTGGTCTATTGATTGCCCGGTTAATAAAGACTAAAATGTTGTTGAAACCGCCATACGTACCGTCGTCGAGACATATCCTTCGCCTCTTCGCCGCCAGTGGGTACTGTATGCCCTTGCAGTGTTGAATCTTGCCCCAAAGAGCAGAAACTGATCTGTTCAACTCTCCACTGCTGAAACTTGTCTTTAAGGCTTGGTTGATTTGATCAAGGCTATGTTTGTCATCAGTTGGACATCCCGAGGAAGGCGTAATACTGACTTGTAGCGATCACCAACTATGAGCGTGATCATCAATGGTATAGCGAATGAAATGCCACTATTAAACTCCTCTTCGCGTGGGGGAGGAGGTAGCTTAGCGAGGTCTGCGAATTTTTGAGTGTTCTTGTTCTCATGTAGTTGGCGATATTTTGTGACGGTAGGTCCATCTGGTACATGTTAATGTTGTTTCGATGTCGTTGCGTAGGTTGTCAACACAGTCCTTACAGAGGAGAAAGAATTCGTCCGCTCGATGTTTAAACTTCTTCCGCAACAACTCGGCTTGATGGATTGGCCAAAGGACTGACGCCCGGAGATGTGAAAGGTAAGTAAACTGCCTTTTCTGCTTCCTCTTTCTCGTCGATGGAAGAAAGTCGTCCATGAGGGAGTCGATGGTATCCCGAGAAGCCCCATTTATGCTCGCAACACGGCAAAGAGATACAAATAATAACTCAGCAAAGTAATAAAGTTGAGTTGCGCGTTCGGACTCTCGACGAAGGCCCTTTACAAAGGCCTTAAAATCCTCCAATCGGCCGGTATCTGTGGGAGGCTGGGACTGGTCCCTGACCTGACCGCTTATAACAGCTGGCCGTGCACCAAAAACGAATGCCATAAAAGTTCCGATGACCTCTTCAGGTTTATAAAGCTGAAGTTCTTTCCTTCTAAGACACCAGGCCTCATCAGCTTTAGGCACTCTTTTTAACAAGTCGGCCAACTCGGGGGGCTTATCACTGGTGATAGCGTTGTTTTGTTGAAGTTGAGGGTTTTCGATCCGGAAGGCAATAGTAATGGGAGATGGAGGTTTCTGAATTGACAGCTGGCATGAGACTGGAGGACGAGGTGCCGAGCCATGCCGCAGAGCAAGTTCTTCCTTCAGATGCTGTACCTCTGCCTCCAACTTCTGAGCCTTGTCCTTATAAAACTGGAGTTGCTCGTGCAAATGTGTCACAAGTTGTGGTGGCACAGACGAGCTGTCGAAATTTTGTGTGTGGTTGCTTCCCTCGCCCCAAGTGTGAACCATCATATCGACGACGCAATGATGTTTGTGTGAACGCGAGAAGATGCGATGCAAGGAGGAACAATGGCGGCAAGACAAGACCGATGATGGAGGGCCTTGGAGGCTATACCGGATTGAGTTGTCCTGCTAGGACAACTCAATCCGGTATAGCCCCTGTTCCCCTTGCTCACAAGCCTGCATGGACAGGGTGGTGAAGGGCCCGCCATAGCATGAGTTCCAACAACACTGGTTTACTATTTAGGAAGATGGACAAATGATTGGCAAGCAACCAACTCGGTTATTTCTTCTAGATTTGGGCTCCGGGTCATGTTGCCAAGGGAGGAATTAGGAGGGCCTCAAATACAATTATCGGCGTACCCTCGAAGCCTCTGGAGTATCATACGGCCGCCTTGTTCGCCTTCTTCTACATTGTTCTTGCTTAGAGAATTCACTTCCCACGCACGTCATTCTTTCTTGTTCGCTTACACCCCCGGCTGCTTGTGGCACGGCTTTTCCACTTCGCTTCTAAGCAGGCATGGTGTCGATGACTCGCAACCTCCAGGCTCAGATCACCACCGTTGTTGTCGGTGATGACGACACGAGGGCTGGGGGCACCAGTGCTGATAGGCCCCCTGCCAGCCGTATCCTTTGTGTGCGAACCATAAAACAGGTTAGTCGCGCTTGCTAGCTCGAGTATTGGCTTACAGTACCTTTGCTAGACCAGGACCAACGAACTTGGGGTTCCGGAACTCCTAAAGGTACTGCCGGACGACGAGCATTGGGTGGGCTGCCTTGTCCCTGCAAACCAACTAGAGCCAGATGGTTCCTGCGAGCATCTTCCTCTGCATGTTGTGGGGAATACTCCTGACGGCAAATCTTACGTGGTTGCGGTCCCTAGCTCTCGAGTCCAAATCCTCCGTGACCTCCTCTTCTCATTTTCGCTTGCGCCTCGGTTCGGCCCTGATGGGTCAGAGCCAATTAAGGCAGAGGTAGCGGTTTATGGTATAGCACAGGCGAGGCAGAAATCTCAGAGTCGCTATGTTGAAAAGGCTATCAGAGGCGTTTTGTCGAGCCAGCATCAGGGACTTGGTCGGTATTATCAACGTAATACCCGTAACCAGCGCCTGCGGCTACCGATCGACTGCGCCATCTTGATACGCGACGTAGAGGTAAGTTCTCATAGCCTTATACTTAGGATATATAACTAACGGTACCTAGGGAGCCTCCCCTGAGGTCCGCAGTCACTTTCATAACTTATGTTGCTTCCTTGCTCTGCATCTGCCCAACGACATCAACGGTGAGACGTCTCGAGAACTCATAAATCGGAACGAGGAAACATGGATGGAAAAGATTAAAAGGTCCATGATGGCTTGGCCGACGGAGGACGCGACGATGGGGTTTCACAAAGTATCGCTAATCCGTGCGTTGCTTGAATGTGCCGGTGGCAGAGAAGACGCACTCCAACGCTGTTTTGACAAGGCAAGGTCCGCGAACGACAATTTAGCTATACTCAGTGATATATTCGGCGTCTAACTCACAGAGCCGGTATTATTCGGCCGCTGTAGGACCTCGCGCGCAGGACAGGACCCCTCTGGAGCCTCAGACTCAGACGTGCGACAGGATCTCTCTGAGGCCTCGTACAAGACGAAGGATCCCTTGGGGTATACAGCATCCAAATGCGGTCAACGCAGCGTGACGGATCTGCAGGACCGTGTCGCTCGCTACTTACTAGTCTGGTTCTTTAACGCAGTATATGAGGCTTTACCAGCAGACTTGATTAATGCCCTTTCATACGAAGCGGTCACCGGCGCCCAGACGATGAGGTAGGAAGTCACACCAGAACCGGCTTTGCTTTTCATACTAATATGTAATAGATTCCATATGTCCTGCAAAATGCCCTTGCTGGGAAACCCCGAAAGTAGCCTGCCGCTGCTTATTTTCTACTGTGTAAATATGAGGGTGGATAACACCCCTCTACGCAAATGGATGGTATTAGGCAAGGGCGAGCAAGGATATCGCTAAATCATAGCGACCCTGCGTGAATCGCAGGCTGCGGATTAAATCGCTTTGTGTTTGGTGGCCTTGATATCCTACGATCTGGTCCTTGGCAGTGTAGACGAGAACCCAGGACCGACCCATGGCTCCTATCTAGGTGACTTCCTCTAATATTTGAACGGCTGCGAGCTGAAAAATCGTCAGGGGATGTGGGAGCAGATGATCTGTTCCTTTACGAGTGCTAGAACCTGCCATGAGATTGCCGGTATCTGGTTGGATACCGTCTGTTAAGCTTAGTTATCATATGGGTTGAATAAGTTATCGGAGTGGTATTGGGAGCACCGATCAGAGGGGACTTATGTATTTGCGCTCGAAAAGGTGTGTGGCTACTTGGGCAAGGAGAGGAACTCTCTGAGACGATGGGGGGGATCCGGGGGAAGAGATGGGGGAAGAGTATGTGATAGTTGCAAGGACGAGGGACTTGCTTTAGTTTGCTTGCTTGCATGTGCTGTACTTTAGAATATACTATAAACTGGCATGGATCGACGTTTTCTAATCCGCTCTCCCTGTTTCGGTTAACCTGGCGTCCGTGCTTGTGGCGCATATTGTTCTCTCCCTCTAGAGCTCGGTTTCAAGATAGTGTTACCCTCGCGTCCACAGTATTTTCGTCCAGCCACCCCTTTATCTCCCTTGGGATCACCCGGCCCGGAATTGGTGCATTTCCCGCGAGGTATGGGCCTACTTGTTCCGACTCCCAATTCCATTTGCCATAACTATTGACAGCAATCCAGCGACCTCGCCTGATCGAGTTCACCATCAACGCGCCACCCCCCCGACAACATCCCCATCCGCAGCCTTAATGGAAGAACTCGGCTTTCTGGGCTCAACATGCATCTTTTTCCGAGCTAAGCCGGGGATCGTCTTGAAAGCCCCAGCTAAGATATTGGAAGACCAAGTGGTACGGGAAAGGCCGAGTGTTGCAAGGCATTACTTGGTTGAACGACGGATACTGGACAGACTGGGAGAGCATCCTAGGGTCGTGAGGTGCGATGGACAATCTCTAGAAAACAAGAATGTCAATACTAATGAATTATCACAGATACCTGGGATGGCAGGCCGAATTTCCGACCGGGTTGCTTCTTGCTAAGGCTAGTCATGGCAGCCTTCAGCACTTCCTCGAGAGCCAAAACCATAACATATCTCCATATAACAGGAAAAAATGGTTTTAATACGCCATCGAATCTGTCGCCTATATTCACAGTCTAGGCATTATACATTATGATCTGCGCCCTAATAAGTTCCTCGTCCATACTACAGGCCCCACGGACCTGGATCTCTGGCTTTGCGACTTTAGTAGATCTATATATGAAGAGCTAGATTTAGATGGTAGGGGACTCCCAGACGCCGGTTTCTCCGATCCCAACTTAACTAGCATACCAACAGCAGCCATAGATATTTTCAGCCTTGGGTCTATCCTTTACACGATTATCACAGGGCACTGGCCATACCGAGATCCCGGGGGGTTGTTTTATTCGATAGAGGAGATGGAATAACACGAATCGCGCGTTGATAGCCTTTTTAAGGAAGGCATTTTCCCTGATATCGAAGGCCTATTCGGGGTAGGGATCATGCTAGGGTGTTGGACCCAAAGGTACTCGAAGGTTGATGATATATTGCAAGATCTAGCGCTAAGCATGTCTGGTCTCTAGAGACCGGGATTATTTCCTCGTTATATCCCCGCAGGTCATTCCCATCTGATATTTAAATCCATCATCTAAACTATAGCCAAAGGGAAAAACAGAAGCGAAGGATGGCATATCAAGCATTCAGGTTCCGCATGGCGTGACACTAGCTTAACATGGTCAGTCAGTATTGAAATCCTTGACAGTGAGCAAGAGGAGAACGTGCTTGGAACGAACGGCCGAGGGATCGATGCAATTAAACTTGCCACACTTGGCGCGTTCCTTTTTTGAAGCCATTGTCGATCGCTTAACCTCATGCCCAACCTTGGACATATCATCACAAGGTTCAAACTTGACGGTTTCGATGGCACGATCCCCGCAGGTATAAATTTTAGTGGTGTAGTACTCGGTACACATGCTGGAGTGGTGGTTGCTAGGTGTAGGAAGGATAGATGAACTGAACTCGTCTGGAATGATACCCAGACAGGACGGTTGCATGCCCTTTAAGTAGTTCTCAAGGCACATATGCCATATCCTGACTCTCCGGTTGAAGCAGAGATGACTAGCGGTAGAATCGATGCGGCCGCACGCGGTCGCAATTAAGGCTGACATGTATGCATTACAGTGGCAAGTACTAGCTAGCTATGCCCGACATCCAATCCAATCTCCCTCGCATCTATCATCCTTTGGGTATTGGCTCCCTTTTTTTCATGTCCCAGACGCATTATCACGCTCCTGCAGCCTGGAGGAGATGGTCAATGTATGTTTGCCTTTCTCTTAGAATTCCTCTCGACCTGCGGCTGACCCGTGCCCACCGAAAGACATTAGGCCAAATCATTCAGTGGTCAAATCGTATTCCGCCACGTAACCCTCAAGCTGGGTGTGGTTGAGACATCCAATCGTTTTCACGGCCCAATGAAAGCGAGAGTCTGGCTTGGCGTTGTAGGGCTGGGGGGGTCGGCAAAAACATCGTCGTCAGGGGCTGTTTCATTGTCAATGCTAGCTATGGGTTGGCTACAAAATCCATCAGCCAAAGGCATGGCTTTGTAAATCGAGAATTGGAGGCGGGTTACAGGTATCGGGGAATAAGAGAGAACAGGAGGGGTCTTGAATAGTCCTAGGCGAAAGATACAATTTATCTTGTGGTTGGTGTGAAGATAACACGTTGACATTCTCAACAAGGCTCCGTACACAGTTTGCCATCTTACTTGTCCTGAAGCCAGGCTGTCATCTTATCCAAAAGATCTTCCTGCTTCTTCATGACGGCAACAACCTCTTCAGCAGTATCCCGAATGAAATCCTTGTGTCCCTGTTTCTGGTCCACCTCAGAGCCATCTGGATTCTTGTACACCAGAGGTTCCTCACCGAAGTGCTTGTAAGAATCCCCAAAGACCTTTTCATAGTAAGGATCTCTCGGAACCTCGGTAAGAGTACCGTCGGGTTGGAACTCGAAAACAACCGCCTCCCCATTCGAAAGGAAGCCTGAGCCTTTCCACTCCCAGAATGAATCGAGATCCTTCCTCTTGTACAAGCATCTCCATTCCGACAAAATGAAACTGAGAATGCCGCCATGGGACACGACGATGAACCGAGCAGTGCCTTCGTTGGTCGTGCGCGACGCTCTTTCGAAAAGGTCTCGTCGCCATTCTGCCACACGTTCTTCAATCTCCTCAAAGGTAGGGCAATGTCGAAGTGCCTCCTTTGGATCATCCTCCTGACGCCAGTCGGTGTTGGTAAGGTCAACCTTTGACACACCTAGGACGTGGCCAGCGTCGGGGCCTTTTCCGCCCTGAAGCTCATAGTACGATGTGTAGGTTCGGCCGTCCTTCTGCCATCTCGTGGCAGATTGATCCTGTGGCCAATTTGTAGCCTCCAGGATGCGACTGTCGCAATGAATAATCGGTTGGCCGTTCTCGTCGCGGGGACATGCAGGTCCAAGTTCGATGTGTGGAAGCATGCCCTGCAGTGTCTGAATGGCGCGAGTAGCAGTTGTGCAGCAGAGGAACTCGACGTTTTCAAGGGGAGCCCCCAGCTTCCTGGATGCTCGTTCGTTCGCCACCCTGGTGAGGCCACAGGGGAGGTAGTCGCCGACAACGATGTGCTTGTCACCAGCAGCGAACTCTTCCGGATCGATGTCACTGATCGTTCTGACGTCGATACTTCCTTGCTTAGCTTCGCAGCTTACATTGGAAGTGGCCTCCTCATGGCGTTTGAGGATGATGTGTACTTTCGGGCGTGAAGACGAGGTGGCAGTTGAATTCATCGTGGTGATCGTGAAATACAATGAAAACCAGCTGAACAAAGCAGTTTAAAAGGGGGATAGTTGCAGGGCTGACTTGGAAGGAGTTTCCGGATTCCTTAAAGTTCTGACGGCAATTTTCAACTGGAGCCTAAAAGGAAAATGGATTAAAAATGCCCAATTCTTTCCCACACAAAGGTATGGCAGTACTAACTCGTGGCTTAGCTAGTTAGTAATATTATCCGTGGCTTCAAAATGCTCTCTCGTGGCGTCTTTTAGGATAACAACCCTAACTTGTAACCAGATCGCCTTGTAACATTTCTAGGCAGCCTGCTGTAGCTGGTATCACTTTGGAAACAACATTTTGACAGTAAAATAAAGGTGTTATTAAGTGCTGAATTATATATATAGAGCAAAGAGAAAGAAAGAAATTTAAATCCAAGGGGTACGTTCTTTTATTTGTCGTTTGTGGAGCGTAGGCGGAGTTTGGTAAGGATAAGGTTGATTTAGCATCGGCGTCTTTACCTGATCCGTGCTGGAGTCGCCGTTAGCTTTATGGGAACTTGTGTCTGTTGCGTGAGTTACTAGCCAGGGGCCAATGTAGCCTATAATCAGTCTCAAAATTGATCAACTCTCACTTACACAAAAATGATCAATTCAAACAATTTCAATATCTTTGAGTATCAGGGCAAACGCCACATTTACTGTACGTACAGGTACAAGCCCGTCACTGCTGTGATCGGGGGAATGATATTCCGGATTCTCTCCTTATTAAATCGATTTCAGGTTGGCTCATGTTTGTCCTTTTTTTCCACCCTCCATACCATTCTTCTTGCAACGGGCCAATATCTTTGGCTCTTTCGCAGTTCACGCTGGCTATCCCAGTCATGAGACAGTTATGTCTGACACGCAGATGTTGCCTCTGTCAATTCGAGTTCTCCGCCGGGGATGACCTCATTGCCTGTGGGCCTACCCCGCTTCCCCAGATGTAACCAAAGCTAACCTTCGGCACCTACCTAGTGGACGACGGGAAGAAGTCCAAACCCCTGAAGTACGGCTCTCGTCCAGAAGCCCATGATGACTCTGGGAACATTGCCTACAAGGCATGCGCATACCCTTGTATCCATGCAAGAGAGCAGGCGATCGGCTGCCACGTTTCTTGCCTCCGTCTGGTGAATCTCGCAGCTCTACAACGGTGCCTGGAAATCAACCGCTTCTCTTTTGAGCCTCAACAGGATCAAGAACGAGCTCGACATCGATGGCTACGAGATGAGGTCACATCGAGACTCGCAACGACTTTGCCTTTGCCTTTGCCAGCCGAACTACGACGAGAGATCAGCCAATATCTACTCCAAGAGTATGCCGTCGTCAGTACCAGGCCTCTCCCAAATCGCCGCAAGGCCTTCAGCATCTCTGCAGCGAACCTCGGTCGGGCCATCCAACACCGCATCGACGTCGAGGGACAAAAATACCTCAACAATCTGACAATCAGTGTGGATCGAAGCGCCACCCCGGCAATCACCAAATTCGTCTACATCTGGGAAGATCATCGAGGAATTCAGAAGATACTATGCAGCGCGACCACGGAGACGCCAAAAGTCGCCTACACTCCTGGTCTATCGTGGAAAACATTGCCGATCCGATATGCAGGCGGCATAGTGGAGTTCCATGGTGATGTATGAAGCCCCCCCCCCACGTTTGTCCAGTCGTTGAGCTAACCGTCTCCTCAAGGGCATAAAGCTGCGTCATCTAGTGTACAAGGATGGCTCTTCTACGAAGAACAGTCGTAATATTACCGCATTTCCGGTTCCCCGCGATCCTAAGAAGCCCTTTCGCCTATACCCATTCCATCAGGCTCTTTACCCATCGCCGCCTCGGATCAGAAGGCTTCCGTACAACTTCCCTGGAATGACAGGACTTTCAGTCTGCTGTAACCCCGAGCCCATTGCCATGCACACCCACACCACAGAAAAGGATCTGTCTATCTACAAGTCGACTCCAGAGACTTCGGTATGGCTTCACATCCCTTTCAAACCCAACGAGCGTATCATGAGCGTTTGGATGCGGCAGGCTCTTAATCGCCCAAACCAGCACTCGGCACTTGGATTTACGACAACTACAGATCGTAGCCAATTGCTGGGAGTCCAAACCACACCAGCTCTCACGGCTTACCCCTGGATGCCGCTCGATGTGCCGGCAGGACGACCCAGTAGTTTATTTCTCGATTCACATCCTGCGGCAATCCTCGCCCTCGCCTTCGACTCAAGACTACCAGCGCACAACGGAAGAACCACCATTACTTTCCCAAAGCCAGCTTCAGCACATCCAAGCCCGAGATCATCTGAGGGCTTCTTCTGGTCTCAGGCTTCTCTTGCGGACGTCGCCGAGATAACTCCATGCCGTGGGGCGGATGCGACCAAGCCGGAGATCACAGGCCTGTTATTCCACTATGCCGATAGGACAATGGCATGCGTGGGGCAGGTTCGCTTCGACTGCCTCGATCAACCTCTGGCGGTCAAGTCTTCTGAAAGGCTCTACCTACGCTTTGAGAAAACAGAAGATCGTCCCTATGTAGCTGAGGTTTTGCAATCTACCGAGGCTCCGAAGTCGACCACTGGTGAATGGTTTCGGGTTCCTTGGACTGGCATCCTCGAATGGTGGCACTCGTACAGACAGTGCCAGGTTTGGCACGATGGGAGCTGCAGCATGAAGGTGAAGGGCTAAAGGGCTAAAGGGGTTTGGGGCTTGGAGATGAGGGCACCTCACTAATACTGTCTTTATCCCTGTACATTCGCTTTCTCTTCTATTGATACGCGTTGCCTTTGGTAGTTTATTGAACAAATTCGTGTTTGAGAGCTTATCGCCAAAAAAGGAGCAACCCTAACGTCCTGAAGCATCCCCCCTTATCCCGTCTTCATATGCCAGAAACCTGGTACTGATGGCATTCTTAAAGCCTCCTCCTAACCAGAAAACTCTTACGTATATATCTAGGATCATCGTTAGACTTGTTCCCGGAGATTTGAGGTCAAATAATCCCTGAAGGCCACGATCAAGGCCCGCGGACTGGCCTCCTGCGACCGTGAGGCAGGCATAAGGTGCATGAACCATCACATCCCCGCAAGACGAAATATGCCGGCACTCCTTGATAGGCTTTGAATCTGCAAGGAACTCCTTCAGAGCGCTTATGGTAACTTCAGGCATCCCGGCTAGCAAGTGGATTTTGAGCACCAGGACAGGGATCCCACAAAATCAATTTTTAACATTTCCTTGCTCATCTTCTTTAGAAGCCTTCTCGCCTCTCACCCAAGGGTGAAAATGGGCTTCCAGGGATGTGAGTCGATCCTCGGGAAGCCAGGTCAAGACGCACTCAAGAAAGTTGATAAACATATCCTCATCATCTCCTATCAAATTGCGGGCAAGAGTCTCCAGCCTCTTCTCCGGTGGCAAGGGCACAGGACCATGCCATTGGCCTGGATACTCAGTCAGAAGCGGTTAAACGTGCAGGTGGTACAATTCAGGGAGATCCCAGGACATGTATCCTTGTTGACACTCACCATTTTCATTCCAGTATTTGCTTGTCTTTTCTGATCTCTTGAGAAATTCAGGCGGTGACGGACCAAGAAGGGCCGTCAGGGCTGCGACGTGGTGGGCATCGTTCTGCTCTTGGGAGTCATGGTCGTACACGCTGAAGAGGCCTTCTTTCTTGAGGAGATCCCAGGCCTAAAATCTGTCAGAAAAAGAATGAGGAGAGCTTGGGATAGGGACGAGTTCATACCAGCAGGCCCGTACTCCAGACATCCACGGCATTCCCCCACGTCATACCCAGAATAACTTCGGGTGCCCGATAAACCATTGGCATGGCATTCCCACGGTGCACCTTACCAATGCGTGCCTGTCCCAAGTCACAGATTGTGAGCGGACCGGCGCCCCCAAGCATGTATTGAGACATGTAAATGATTCTATCATCTATCACCTTTCGTGCTGAAGGCTGTTGTATCTCATTCTCTTCCACTGTAGAGAGAATCCCGCTGTCTGTGATAGCAACAAGCAAATTATCCGAATGGAGGTCTAGTTTCTCGCAGGTTAGATAATACCACCGTGTGCAAAGTCTAGATACTCACCAGTATGTATCACATCTGCTTCATGGAGATAGTTCAACTCCAGTAACGCTTGGCTGAGAGCTGTTGTGGTGAGGCTCTGTTGGAAAACGTGATCTCTTTGCAACTCCTACAAAGTCCTCAGGCTCATGCCTAGGGGCGTCATGACAACAACGTCGTGCTCACCATTTGGACCTTTCAGCTTGAACGAATCATGAAATTGCCGCATGTATTCACGGCCAGGATGGTCCATGGTGAAGCCAGAGAGGTGACGGTAAACATTCAGCTCCTGGTTACGTTGGATAGTGTTGATATGAACCTTGAGCACCCAATACTTTTGATTTCTGGCAGAATTGTAGATAGTCAGTAACTATTGCGTCGTACTGAAGGCGAAAGGAGACGTACATGAGATCCCTAGACAGCCATACAGTGGAACCTGTGCCGTAGCCTAGTTTTGCCACTACCTGATAGCGGTTTTGAAGGACCTGACCGATCCGCATTGGATAGTAGTCCTCCCGTTTGTAGAAGAGCAATCTCTCCTCCTCCATCTTTTGAGATGGGTTTATAACCTCGAATCCACTAGACGGAAACTCACGCGGCTGTGAGGGCGTAGATGGACTAGAGAATTGTCGCAAGACCATGACGGACCGTGGTATGATTGAATGAGAAAAAAACGATGATGATTGCGATGTGCGACAGATCCGCCTCGTAAACATGGTTTCCAGAGGCCTCAAAGAGGTCTCAAAGAGGGCCGCAGCAAGGCTATGCTTCTTTAATGATGCTGTTAGGATGGAGCCAGTGCGGTCTCGTTTGGAGACACCCGCTGATAACGTAAGTCTTTGCCGTAGGCCGTGTTGGCGCGCGGTTCCAGGTCATGCCGAGCGGGGAAGTTTGTCTCCATCCGACATCTGCCATATTCGCTCAGCACTGCACTCAATCTTATCATCATCAACCAATTGAAGCTGTTCTTTTGTTCAGGCAACTCTATTCCCCGTCACTGGCCTTCTGTTTCTCATTCATCCGGCCTAGCAACCATGAGTGTCACGCATACAGTCCTTTTCCAGTTCAAGGCCGATGCCAAGCCCGAAGACATCAAAGCGGTACGCGCCCGCACATGACTTTAGGAATAATAGCAAAATCTCACTCAACCTCAGGCTTGCTCTCGGTTCCTAACACTCAAGGAAAACTGTATCCACCCAACTACCAACACGGTCTACATCACCTCGCTAAAGGGTGGCCGGGACAACTCCCCAGAGGGACTCCAGGTGAGCCACCCTCCCAATGCATCTAAACTTACGGCAAATCCTTACCATGATAGAATGGAATTACACATGGATTCGTGGCGGAGTTCAGTTCTCTGGAGGATCGGGATTACTATGTCAAGACGGATCCTGCCCACCAGTCTTTCATCAAGAGCCTAGACGGGCTGATTGAAAAGGCAATTGTTGTTGACTTTAACGATGGCGTGTACTGAGTCTGACCTCCCTTAACCCCCTGTCACACGGGTAGGTAGGTATTGCTGATCCATTGCCATTATAATAAGACAGAATCGGCAGTTTCTACCACCTTTTAGATCATGAATTCACGGCCAGGCAAGACTAGAGAAGTTAGAAATCTCAAGAATGTTCATTCATCTCTTGTGTCTTCATATCCTCATCGAATCGACTACCGTTTTAGTTCCGCATCCCATCAATCCTGGTGGACATTGCACCGCATGCTGCCCACGCATCTTTCACCTCCATCTTCCCACGTCAACCACGTTCCAAAGGGAAGATTGCTGGTGCCTCGTTCACACCCAAGCTTCAGGGGTCCCCAAACCCAAACTGCGTCGAAGAGCTTCTTTACTCCATGCTTGAACCATCACTGTCCTCAGCTTGCTGAAGCTTGACCTTGAGCTTCACGTTGGCTTTGAAGAGAATGTCGACAAGCGTGTGGTCGTAGTCAATGTCTTGAAGCTTCGAGATGTCCTCCTCAGATACCGTTTCGTATGCCATGGCCGCGCGATCAGCCAGATACTCAATCAACCAGGTTTTGTCGCCCTCAAACACCCCACTCACGCGACTCAGCCCCTTGACGATGCTAGAAAAGGTTTTGACCTCTCCTTGTTGAACAATCTTCACAGTAGCCAGCTCGGTGAGTTCATCGAGGCCATTGATGACGGCCTCGTGGTACACTTGGACTGCTTCAGTGAACGCAGCGATAGGGTCAACTGTTTTGTCATCCGAAGGCTGTGGCAAAGTTTCGTAGGTCCCGGTGAAGAGGAAGTGCAGAATCATGTGTCCCACTCTTTCGGTCACGTCGGAGAACGTGATGGGCTTGTCGTCTGGCTGCATGTCGGCCAAGCCGGCAAGATCTGGATACTTGTTGATCACCTCTCGAGGCACACACGCGATAGCGCCTCCCTTGAACTGGAACTTGCACGTCGCCCCATAGTATGGCCTTAATGATCAATTAGCAGCACACTCATGAGACATAGTGAATGTAAACGCCATGTACTTACGAACCATCGAACGATCCAGCACGACGTTTGCGGGCCATCTCGTCAGGATGTCGTGATGAAGTGGTTTGGTCTCGTTTCGTGGTGTTTTGTTGTTTCTTGATGGTTCCCTTGAAGTTCCGCGCTCAATCCGAGATCGTGTCCAGGGAAGCCTGAGCAGCCCTCAGTAAGTGGCTCGCACAAGAAGAGCCAAATCTTTCTCGGCGATGAGGTAGAGAAGAGTGGAGGTGGAGAGGCGCAAGAGTAGAGAATTCAAGATGACCTTAATGATCAGGAGTTGAGATCAGGTGACTGCTTGGAAAAGAGGCCGTACCATGGTTTGGTTTGTGATTCACTGCGCAGCTGGAAGAGATTAACCATCTCTAACACCTCCATCTCTGGCCCTCGATCTCGAGGCGCGATAATCCGCCTGAGCTCTGTCTTTATCCTTTGGTTTATTAATTCATACCATGCGTACCATAACTCAAGTTCCTCCAGCCCCTAATTTAATACTATTCTATGCTCTAAAATATAAGGTAGTGGTTTTAATTTTAGCCCTTAGTATTAACATGTAGTTACTGAGCCAGGCTATATATATTGCGCTCCGCCTTTCATCAGGAGAGTGAGGCAACCATTGGCTTCACCCTCTCCAAGCACTAGATTGTTCTGATTGCATGAGCAGTATGTGCACTTCTTAACACCACATGGCAACCAAAACGTCACTCACTACTTCCTGCCTTTCCTCCTCTTGGCCGCACCCGGATCCGTCAATGAAGTGCCTGGAGTAGCCTTTTCCTGTCCCGCATCGCCCGAGTGTCTGTCCTGCTCAACGGGTAATGACACGGTGTCAGCATCCGAGTGCGATAAGTGATTGCTTTCCAAGTCCTGGGAAAGACCTGTCTCTGAAAGCGACGTGACATCAAAGTCCAGGTTAGCCGGCAACTGGTCGATAGCAGAGCAAATGTTCTTGAAGTGAGCGGGCATCCATGTGTCGTAGACGTTCTTGGTGAAACGATACGCTGTCCACTTCTCCTTGCCATCTAGTGCTGTGAAAGAAAACTCATGGATTGGATGACGGTAATACTTGATCTTCTTCCCATCTACCACGGGATAGTGACCGTAGATTCGCACTGACCTATGGTCATGCGAGATGGAGAAGGCAAGGATCTGTCGGTGCATCTCGCCCTCACGCTTCACAGTACGAAAAAGCTCGGCAACGGCCCTCACCACAAGGGTCATGCTGTGAGCGTTCTGGCGGTCCGCCACGTCCAGGGGCTGCGGCGCCGCACTTCACCTCGCACGTTAGAAACGGGAAGTACATGTAGTACGTGTCCATAAAGAATGATTGGTCTCCAGCGAGAAAGTCGCCAATGAATGGAGATAGCTTGGCGAGCTGGTCGTCGGTGAATCCCTCACGTCTAAAGCCCACGGAGTAGTCAGGTTGGGGACGGGTCCCAGTCAACGGGATCGAGTTGTTCCAGCCCTCATTGACGGTCTCTATCAAGATGTCAAGGTGCTCGGCGCCGAATGTGGCAAGACTCTCGGCCGAGGGAACGATAAGTCGAGTGATGTCTTGAATAACTCGGGCCTCATTTCTATTATGGATCTTTTGGCAAGTTGATTCAAAAACATGGTCGCAGAATAGCGAATCCTCAGGAACCGATTGGGTCGTCTCAAACAAAGTCCTAATAAGACCTTTGCTTGCGCTGGTGATATCCAGGTTGGACTTGACCATGAAACTGTCTTTGGTCCCCAGTAGGGTCTCATAGCGCGGATCTCGGTAGGGTGCACTCTTCTCTTCCGAGGGGAGTCAAGGTCGCGATCGAGAGAGTCGACGGGTCGTTTCGTACCACGATTGTCAGGTGTCGCGGAACCCTTTGATGACTTAGCTACGGTGCTGGTAAGGATAGGGATGCCGTGCCAGTCGAGATAGAGTCTTCTTGGCTGGAGATTGATACGGTTGATCGCGTTCGGTGGGTTCGGGAGCTAGTCGCTGGTGGAGAGAGGTCGTGCGACGACGGGCACGTTTATGGATTTCCTTTGGGTCGCTTTCCTGTTTATCATCAGCGAGAGTATCGCCGGGTCGGCGCTTCATGAAACAAGTACCTTGATCTTTTGGCGCCGACAATGCGCGCCCCCTCTGGGCGGCCAACTGTGCTCGAGTACGAGCCATGGGGTCGAGGATGCCGGGGAGCGACATGTTGACTTTATGTGGATGCAGTCTTTGGCGCGCGCGGGCGCCCCGCTCCATCGCAGCGAAACTCAAGGGGTTTCATCTGGAACGACGAAATGGAGTTTTAGCCACCATGGTGGATGGAATGCTCTCGACACAAGAAGGAAGAAGAGCACTAGCTGGGTTGGCAAATAAGGTAGCTAGCCAAATCTACAACTATTGGACTTCGCGGCAGTTCCACACAGTACTAGCCCCGGCACGCTGGAAAAGCCTTGTTTGATGATTCTTCGCCATCATCTACTCCATCTCTAGATCAAGTTGTCCTTTGAGACTATTGTTCTCACTCATGAGCTCCTTGATTCTAGTTCTCTGTTCCAGAATCTGCGAAAACAGCACGCCAAAGACGATCCCATCATTCTTGAACGCCGATTGGTAGGCCCAAAGGCCTTGATCTAATTCTACCTCCCAACCGATGCGCGAAGCTTTCTGGATCAGGGCGTTCATCAACTCAATGTGCTGATTGGGTAACGTGATGCCGCTTCCACAAACGACATTGAGGATGCGAGGGAGCGACATGCCCATTGACATTACGTCAAATCCATGAACGGCTAGCTTGGCGAGCATGTCGAGGCCGTACTCGGTGGCGAGCATGTCGAGGCCGTACTCGGTGGCGAGCATGTGCGTCTGAAGAACGCGGTTTAGCATGGCTTCGGCTTCCTTGTATTCTTGCAGCTCGTTCTCGTCGAGGTCGTGCAGGTCCTGGTAGGTTCTGGTGAAGAGGAACATGACAAAAACATGAACAACAGGTTCTAGGTAACCGTCAAAGTCGAGCTCTTTGTCATCCTGTGTAGTCACAAACTGGCTCGCTAGCTTTGGGTGCTTTTTGATAATCTTTTTAGGAAAGAAAATCTTTTTATATCTAGAAAACAGGGTATTATATATGACAGATTTGTCTCAAGATATTTAGAAGGCTAAGGCACCGCTCCTGTATTGAAACAAATCCTGTGGTGATAAGAGAATCATAGCAATAGCTATCCAGTAGTTTGAGACTAGAACTATTAAACGGACTTCAGCTCAACCTCCCAGCGTGTTTAGCTGCAGTTAGGGGGTCCACGCGTTCCCCATGCATAGTCGGCTTCGAGACGTCGAGATAGCATTGGGGAAGGGTCGAACTGAGATATTTCTCTGTTCTTGTGTTTTAGTGATCTGCAAATTACTAGGTTTTTTTTCCTTACGTAGCATTGCCGCTCGAGTTTACCTTGCAACATAGCAGAGGTATTATGGTGTCTGGGTTGCGATCGTTGACCGAACAGTCAATGAGGACATGGCACTTTGTGGGGTCTTGCGCATTCTGAAAATTCCCAACCCATCGTATATAATCCTTCTCGTAGTCGTATTTTCGTCCGATGAGTGCTTTGCAGGCAAGGCTCCCTACTTCGATGGGATCGTGATTTGACCGGCAAAAGACGTAAATGCGTTGTGCCATGGCTGGAAAGGGGAACTACCTTGTTGAGGTGAAGGAAAGTCCCTGGTTTCGAACTTCAGTCATTGACAGTTCGGTTCGGAGAAAGGTATCCCCGACTCACAAAACCCCCATCAGGCACTCAGACCCGCACACTAATTAAATTAGGCGGACCGGATGAATAGCGGGGAAGCGAAGACAGCTTAACGTAGCCACCGCGTACGACTAGACAGCGAGAGGCTGACTGTGACGAACATCTATTAGAAAGGGGATGATAAAGAGCCTTGTTCTTCTATAATAGAAAGCTGAAGAGCCGGTTTTATGAGCCATCGAGCACCCCACAATAGGAGTTGGTTAGGCATATAGGCCTAGAAGGGATGTAAACCTTGCTGTGAAGATGGATCGGCTTGCGTGCCGGATGATAAAGGAGGAGGAGATAAGGTGAAGAAGTGAATTATTCTGCACTCTATAATCACTCTTTTAAGTGTAGAGTTTCCTAATGGTGATTCATTGTCACCAACGCTGAGAGGTTTCCAGTAATTCCACCAACACCACACCGCGCGGCGCGCTTCAATATCTCCACAGGATATATTAAATTTTTCAGTTGCATTGCACATCATGGGATCATAATTTAAGGTATTGGTGGTCTATATTTGTCCAGTGATGAGGGGTGAGCGCCCACTGTCTAGCCGCTCACTCGATTATCATCCATCACTTCTATTTACACTCTCCGGCTCATCTAACTCGATCTATAAGGGCTGACTAAACTATGTCAACGGCAGTCTTGGCAGGAGCCCTGCTGCTATCGCTCTCCTCTCCCTTTTGCTCAACAACTTCAGGGGGGGCGTTGAGAGCCTCCTTCTTTGCCTTCTTCCGATCCCTCCACAAGAGAAGTTGAACAGTTGCAGTAATGACAACTGTTTCACCTGTTAGCTTTGTATAGACCGTGTTCGTGACGGGCTACTTACTCAACAAGACCTCCAGGACGATGGACCAGGTGTATCCCTTTCTGGCGGCTGGGAAGTCTGTAGTCTTCCAAACAAAATTGGGCGCCTTAGAATGTGTTAGTCAGAAGGTAATTTGAGACTAGTATTTCGAAACATACCACTGCCTGGACAACGTAGGCAAGATCATTGGCCATGCCGACAAGCAAAGCTCGCTTTTCGGTATCGGCTGAGCAAATCTCGTTGATCCAACTGAGGATAAGAGGACCAGCACCGCTCTGTAGACGAGTTAGAACAAAGGAGGTATTACTTGTGATGAGACCGAACTCACTCCAATGTTGGCGAACCAGTACACAATCATTCGGTTTGTGTAGTTTCCGTAGAGAGGCATCTTGAGAAGTCCGACGTGGAAGGCAATCTATACGAATTAGTAACCACTCGACGAAGAAGAAGGCCGAGTGAAACTCACAGTGATGACGGCACCAAGGTAGATGAAAGGATATCGACGACCCCCCATGGGACCATCGGAGAGCCAGCCCCATAACAAGGCCATGACGATGAAGATTCCGGTCGTAGGCAAAGGCACTGACAATGTTAATGACAATTACATAAAAATGACTGTTTTGATGTCTTACAGTTGTTGATTTCGGGAACCGAAAAGTGCTTTCCAGGTACGGGAGCAGGATCGGCGTTAAAGCTCTTGAGCCAGTATCCCATGGCAGGCTGAGGGTAGCCGTTGTTCCAAACGACGTAGATGAGAGCTGAGAGATTCCGTTAGTTACAATTCACCTATCGAAAAGAGAGAACATACGCAGAAGCCAAGTGTGCCAGCTGAAAAGAATAGACTTGATCTTGGCCTTTGTCCACGGCTGCTTGCCAGCTCGGCCAACAGCGTCCATTCTCTCAACAGAGATGACACGCTCTTTCTCAGTAACCCACCATGTCTTCTTGCCATCCTGAGGTAGGTTGGGGAAGAAGACATAGCCCATCAAGGCGAGAGGGAGAGTAATGATGCCGTCGATGATGAATAGCCAACGCCCTGTGTTTGGGTTAGAACGACATTTGCACACATGATGGGCTTAGACTCACATCCTGCACGTCCGTGTACTCCGTTAAGATTGGTGTATGCAGCTGCCTGTAGGAAACCACTGAACATATTGCCGATGGAGCCAGCGAGCCAGAAGATCATGGCACGCTTGCCGATCTCGCGGGGAGTATACCAAGAGCCGAGCATGTAGTGGATACCAGGGTAGAAGCCAGATCTCGACTTAATGTTAGTAATACAATTGACATAGAGGCGGTTTACTTACTCGAAGAGTCCGACAAGGAATCGAAGAGCGTAGAGAGCCTTGTAGGATTTGACTGCAGAGGTAGCAATGGTTGCGACGCCCCAACCAACTTCCAATGAGGGGATGACCCAGCGAGGGGAAACACGGGTGAGAAGTAGGTTAGAAGGAAGTTGTCCAATGACATAGCCGACAGTCCAAATCGAAGTGCCTGAGAGCGTCAGTTGAGAGTTCAACGCGTCAGTCCTGTTGATACATACTCGTAACAAGTTCGTTACCAAACATGTTAAGATCTTCCTTCATACCGCTGAGGAAGGCATTGTTGACATTGGTCTGATCGATATTCTTCAAGAAATAACCAAGCGAGGCAAAGGTCAACACAAAGGCGTCGACCTTGAACAGAAGCCATCGCTGCTCAGGCGGCAGCTCCCAGGTGTCCCAGATGTAGCCCTTCCAGGTCTTGAGGGGCTTGACGACAACATCCTCATGAGAAGATCGGCTCGAGTCGGTGTCTGGCTCACGCACGTTGGCGTCAACTGCGCGCTTGGGTTCAGCCATTGTTGAAAGATGTATTTCCAATGGGTCACAGCTAAAGCGGGCTGTAATAGAGTTTTTGACAGACAGTGCTACATGGCAGATATATATACAGAGAAAAACTCGGACTTGACGTGAGCTAGCATCAGATGTTTGAAGCATTCACTCATCGGTCCCAGCGATCGCGTCAGCTCGCTGCTACGCTCTTAGATTTTTCCCTCCCACTTTATGGGCCCCTTATTGTAGCGGCATACAAAGTGGGATAACCAATAGACAAGGGACGGCGACTATATGCACGGGGCCCCGGATGTTCGGGGCTGGCTGTTGTGGGATCGCTAGGCCATCTTGCGTGATTCCGGGTGAGGATAACACCTTATTTTTTTTTTCGAACCCTGTTTAATTTCTCCGCCTTGAGATAAGAGAACGAGAGAAAAAAAGGGCTGGGCTTTTTTAGGCGGACATGCGTATCCGAGATGGGCGTGTTTTTTTTTTCTCTTCTGCAAGCGAGATCTTGGGGAAATTGAGTTTCTGAGAGATGAGTGTTGCTTAATGGTGTAGATATCGTCTTCGGTGTTTATCAACGCATATCAACAACAACACATTGACAGACCACTTCTTTCAGCCACTTCAATCGTGTCATAGTCTAGAACATCATTAGTAGGGTCTCCCTTGCCGGACTCACCCCGACTCCATGGTTCAAACAAGCAAATTCTACTGCGAACTGCTCTGACACCATCGATACTATCCACAATGGCGGCATGCAACC
>NKCJ01000118.1:0-89038 GCA_003947015.1 Fusarium sp. AF-6
CAATACAATCTATCTACAGTCATAACAATAAGAGCCAAAATATTAACGTGTAAGAGAAACGTAAGCTTACATCCTACTATCGAGTACAACGGAGCCCATCACGCAACATGTGCCTTCCCTTTAATCTGCCCTATCACGGTCCAGACGGCTCCATCCGGCTTGGCGGGACAAGGGTGACATGTAGGTACGGTGAAGCGACGGTGAGGCACGATGCCCCTTTTGTGTTGAAATGACAGACACTCGAGCAGTGATTGATAGTTTGAACAAGAATCACATCAAGATAGAGTATTAAGCTCCAAGATGGAATGAGCAGCTAGAGAAATGGTTTAAGCGTAATGCAGAGAAGCTTAAAGTGATGGTCAGCCTATCGTGAGCGAGTTGTATGAATGGCTAGTGAATGTGGTTTGGTTAGCTCACATGGATGATAAACTCGTTAGCTTCATGACGGTCAACATACTTTCTGCTACCGTGGATAATCCTGGGTAAGATCTGTCAAGTAAACTCTAGACCGACACAAGCCTCTCCCTCATTGCTCCCTTTTCCTCTACTCTCAATAGTTACGTGTACTTCAACCTGTCAAACCCATCCCGAAGCTCCCCCAGTTCCCGTCATTTCTACAGGGATTAACCAAACCCGCCACGCCGGGACATGTTTTCCTCTCCCCTGTCACACAGACACATATAATAACCCTTGTCAATCTGGACAAAACGCGCAAGCCTGTCCCCATTAAAAACATGCGCACAGCCGCACTTGGAGGCAACGTCAAGACGGCTAAGTCGGATGTCAATCTGTGTGTGCCAAGTATAAGCGAACCGACGAAGTAGTCTCTCTGCCAAGGGATCATGGATTTTTCTGGAAAGGGTTGCAGTTTGTAAGCGGGTTTTGCAAGTCTTCCTTTTCGGAGATTTGGTTTTCTTTGTCTTGGCTTTCATTTGATTGATGATCCTCGTGGTTTTGTGTATCACAGTTTAATTGATGTTTAGGATATGAAGATTGCATGTTGTGGTAGGGTAGATTACCCTGTATTCACGATGTGTGGTTTGGTTGTCATGCTGTTTGAGGCTGTTGCGTGTTTTCTACAGCTACGTATTTGACACTGTCACTCAAAACTAGTTACAACCATATTATAAGCAATACATGCACCTAATCCATTGAATACGTATCTCAAGATCCCTTGGCCATCCTAATTGCTACGGTAATCCTCAGTCCATCTCATACCCACCCCCTGAGCATCTTCAACGACTTCCCAAGGCCAACCCTGACCCAACACGCTAAGATGATACATGACAAATTTACATAGAATACTCTCACGTTTCTCCTCCAATCTAACATCTCATCCAGACAGATCCTGCCAACAAATGACATTAATCAGGGGCGTCGTGGATGAAAAAAAAAACGCGCGCACTCTGGATCCTCATGACAAGTCAACATGATATCAAACTACCCGGCCAAGATACACAGCCTCAAACTCATGTCTTGGGAAAAAACAATACTACGCCAAGTGTCATGGAGTCCCTGACACCGCTTGTTCAATCCCCTCCAGGATCCCTTCCTTTCGTAGTTTCTCCGGTGCTGTCGATAACGTGTCCCTCATCTTCTTTGCAGATGAACCTTCACCGACCTTGACTATCCTCTCGAATGCAACTCCGAGGTCGTGTTCCCCTGGGCCGAGGACTATATGAAGTCGGATTCCCGCTGCTGCTGCTGCTATCCAGAGGATCATCAGCTTCACCCCTGGGTCGCCTCCAAATGCACCACAGCCCCAGAGGCCGGTGAAGACAGTATCTCCTTGGTAGGATTCGAAGCCTGCGGTTGCTTTTTTGATCTCTCTGTCGATGTTTTCCGGCTGCAGATCAAGTAAAGACCCTTCAGATGATGGCTCAAGCATGTCCATCTCCAACGCATCCATGAAGACGAGACGACCACCCAGCTGCTCGACACCCTCGGTCAGGGAAGGCACAGCAATACGGCTCCATTCAATATGCCTCCTCTGACCTTTGACATTCACCATTGCTCTTGCGCCTGACACAGTGATGACGCTATCATCTGCGAGATGTGGCGCAACAAGAACGACGGGATAACTCTCTGGCGCGATGCCGACAAATATTTCTTCCTGCGTCGCCGACTGACCGAACCCGATGACCTTGTTTGCAGAGACAACAGCAGCACCTCCTATTCCTTGGACTTCAGGGCTGTGTATACCGGTTGTGTGGGCGTCAAGATAGCTGACCTGTACTGGGCCCAACTTTGCCGCTTCCAGAGCCACTCCGTCCTCTTTCCGGTGCAGGTCGTATACAACACAGCTCTCGGGGTAATCAACATTATTCCCATGATTTTGAAGCAGATCGGAGGCTTCGGGTAGATGTTCAAAGTAGGTGAAGAGTGCTTCGAGGTACATCTCCACCGCTGCAGGATGCCGTTGCTCAGACGAATACCAAATGCTCAAGTCCTGGTAGCCCTCATCGTCTCTTTGAGGGATAGCAGAGCATAGAAACTGATGCATGACCAAGCAAGCAACCTGGCCACGGCTTAGACGTAAAGGCAGCCCTGATTGGAGAAGCTCAAGATGTCCGCTAGGGAAGTATGTCGGAAGGTTGAGGGCGATATCGCGTAGTTTCGGCCATATCGTACTGAAGAACTTGGCCTCATCTCGAGTGTTCAGAAACTCTTTGAGTGTTCCAAAGTCATTGTTTTGGAATGTGCCTGCGTTGGCGGTAATGGTCTGCATCCTGTCTATGAGCTGTGAAACTGATGACACAGGGAGGCGGAGAAGATGCTGCAGTAGCGGCCAGAAGGGAATGCAGCCAGAATCATCCTCATCAACTTGAACATCACCAGGCAAATCGCTGAACCGATCAAGAACGCGACAGGATGGAGAGTTGGGGAGGAGAAAGATGGGCGGTCGCGGCGACATAACTGATGTTTGAAGTTGAGGGCTCAGCGGCTGTCTCAATGAAGCTCCAGATAGCCAGACAGATGTATTGTCGACTCGATACGGTCTCTTGTCTCTCTGGCTGTCTAATCGTTGTCGAGTGAGATGGTGCTGGCGTATAGACAGGCGACGTGGGAGGTATGTGTCCTTAGAAGAATCATCTAGTCCCGTCCATAGCTTAGGATGTTGGAGTATCTCGTTCTCCACGGCGAGAATCATGGGCTTTGGCTTAGGCTGGCGAGTGTTGAAAGATGAGTCTTCACCGAAGGCAGCAAGCCCCTCATACCAGCCACACAAACACTCAACTAGTCACAACGCCATGTCTACATAGACATAGCAGCAGTTCAAGACGAAGCTATCTTAAGTGCTCCAGGACCTCCAAGAAGGTCTCGGTGAGGGGTCCAGGCCAATCAAAGCTCACGTTCATCACGATACCTCCAATTTTATCATATGCCGCCCCAAGATAAAGTATACAGATAATAAGGCCTTACCAACAACACGCGTTAAACTCTACGCTAACTGTTAATGACATAACACCGGGGCGAGGTACGGCTTGGAGGCTCTTGGGCACTTTGGCGGATATATGTCATGAGTGCCCAAGGACCTCCAACAAAGTGCCCAATGAGCTGTAGACCGATCAAACCTGTCAAGAGGGGAGATGTATCATTCTCACCTCCATTTCGCCCAGGAGCAAGCAGCGCAATCATAAGGTCTTGGCAATGAGACTCCCTATGCCGCCTACTAGCTGCTAGAAAGATAACATTAGGGCGAGGTGTGGCTTGGAGGTTCTTGGGCACTCATGAGATCGAAACAGCTACATCAATTGCGCAAGACAAAGACCTCAAGACTTTGGCACTATTCACCTAGGCTAATTGACCTGAGGATTTGCCCTTGGATAAAAACAAGGGTTCCTCCAGTTCATCGACAAAAGTAGATTATGCGTAAGAAAATTGAATATTCATACCAGATACAGTAACATCATAAGCTTCAAGGGAATCAACCCCTTGAGTATCAACCCTTGCTACCACTCCAAAGAAACCCGAAAATTAAATCCCTTCTCGTGAGCCATGCAAGGAGGATTCCATCGCTAGCGCTGTAAATCCGCGTTGCATTGGCATTGCTGACAAGCCACTAGAGATGATAAACAAAGGGGGGGGGGATAAGTACAACTGATAAGCAGAGAAAAAAATATTCACCACGAGGGCACTGGGATAAGTATCAAAGGGCTATTGTCTCATAAATTTCCTTTCCCCGCAGTATCGGATCTCTCTCCTTTCGCCTTGTCACGTCATGAGGGGGAGGAGGAATCCCAAGTGACATTCGCGATCCCCCCCCCAATGCCTGACGATAAGTCGATGCGGTTTCATATGTCAATCATAATCAACTTTACCCCAGTTAAATAGACAAGGATGTTTTAGACGTGGGGGAAACCCGACGGAGGGGGAAAAAAACCCACGAGGTCAGTCTTGAAGCATCGTCATTTCCCTCAAGGATGAAGCCAAGGCTTGAATACGAACGGCAGATTGATTAGTTTAGCCTTGGGCCAACAGACGTTGGTATTGGGCAGGGCCTGCGTATAGACTATGGGCGATTTATTGATGTACAGCCAACTCAGCCATACGCAATAACGAATTATTAACTCTTGTTTCCCTTCAATAAAGCTCCCCTTCACGGCAAAAACGGCCCTTGTATCCCTCAAAGCTCGGTTCCCGGCATCTTCTAGCTCGTTCTCTAGCGCCAGCCTCATCGTCCAGACTGACGGGCCTTGACCACTATGGGAGGGAAATGAGGACCCTCTCTTTGTGCCTCTGACCGACCTGCACTTGTCTCTACAGGCATGGAGTCTGGATGAAATGAGCAGCGCAGGGGACTTGGCAGGGTCTAACCAGGGACTTCGGATAAAGGCAATCGCTGTCATGTGTAATTCTATCAAAAAGGTATCGTGCAAAAAAAGCATCCGCGATGCATCATTGTGTAAAAACCGACAATTCTAACCCAAATCAAATAACTCAAAAATCAATCGTCCGCATCCGAGATGCCAAATGTTTATAATCATCCAATCCATGCTCAATCATGTCTTCAAACCACCGTGCCAAACATCGTAATCCCCCCATGCCTAGCGCCTCGGCACCCCAAAGGCGAGATAAGGCCAAGATTCTTGTCTCTTTGGGATACGACCACTAGAGAGCAGGCCCATTAAAACGCAGCATCTTAGGTGTTAACGGTGTTGTGCCTGCCAAGTGTGCCCGCCTTCGAATTGTGCGCTTCTTCCCATTCCACAACTCTTCGAGCGATAAGGGGGCGTTGCCTTGGCGAGCGTAAGGATCGACTCGAATATGTTAATTAGAATGGTCTGCTCTCTGCGTGTAGTCTGCAAGCTCTACATGCTTTGCGACCCCAGAACAAGATAGTGTACATCCAGAAGTGAAGGGTTTTAGATGAGAATCTGGGCCATGAAGAGACCAGCAGCAGCGAGAACGCTGCCGGCCACTCGGGCACCAGAGTTGACAGGGACGGTGCTGACCGAGGGAGCAGCGTCGGATCCAGTCTCGGTAGCAGAGCCAGTCTCCTGGGCACCACCGGAGCCAGCGCCAGAGGCGGATCCGGCATCGGTGGTGGCATCGGCAGAGGTAGCAGCAGCAGTGGTGAAGGTGGTGGCAACCTCGGAGGTCTTGGTCTCCTTCTCAGTGGTCGTCTCCTCATCCTTGGTCGAGGTCTCCTCCTTGGTGGAAGTCTTGGACTCCTTCTTGGTCGAGCTGGAGGTGGTTGAGGTCTCCTCCTCGGCGGAAGTGGTCTCGGCGGTCTTGGTCTTGGTGGGCGCGGCAGTGGTGCTAGTCTTGGTGACCTTGGTGGTGGTCTTCTCGTCGTCGTCGGTGGAGCTGGTCTTCTTCACCTTGATGCTGGTCCAGTCACCAGAGTTGTCGCCGTAAACGTACTCCTTGGCACCAGCGTTCTGGCCAGGGGCGTCCTTTCCAGCGTAGTCAACGATGGTGACGCTCTTGTAGTAGGCGTTGAAGGGAGCATCGTCAAAGTCGGTCTATAATTGTCAGCATATATCAATATTAGGGACGAATGACAACATACGTAACCACCAGCCCACTCTCGGGTTCCGGCGTTGCTGTTCTTGCCTCCAGCAACCCAGGTTCCGAGCTTGATCTGCATGGGGGTCTGGGGGAAGGCAGATCCGCCCTTGGCATCGGCAGCGTTCAGAGTACGAACAACGGCATCGTCAATAAGCCAGTCAATCTTGGTCGAGGTCCACTCAACGGAGTACTTGTGAGTCGAGGTAAGAGGGGCAGAAACGGGGTGGTAGACGGCGCGGTCGTAGGTAGTGGTGTCACCCTTGCTGAAGTAGTTGGACTGAACCTGGGCATTGTCACCACCAACCCACTCCCAATCGATCTCGTCGAGGTCGTCGGACTGAAGGACGGCGCTGGTGACAACTCCCTGGCCCTCGGCGGCCTGGACGACGACGTCGACTCGGCCAAAGAAGATGTAGTTGTCTGTTCGGATGGTGGGAGCATCGCTCTCCTTGTTGATAACGAACAAAGCACCCTTGCCGTCGTACTTCAGGCTGGTTCCAATCATGCTGTGGAAGGCATCGCATTCACCCTTTGTGAAGTCGCAGTCGACCTTGTTGTCGCCAAAGGCAGGGTTGGCAGGGCAGGCTGAGCGCAAGTTAGCAATGATACGGACTAAAACACGGATGTCCCATAACATCCGTCAAAGCAAACATACTCTTCTTGAGGGGGTTACAGTCGGTATAAGTCTGGGCAGAGACCAGGCCAGCGGCAGCAAGGACCACCGCGGCGGTAGAAAGAGCTTTGGGGAACATTGCGTCGTGCGAAAGCTGTGTGTGGGTTTGAAAGGTAAGGCTATTTGTTGTCTGTGGTGTATGAAATCAAGGTGCTTTTTCTCAAGGGCTTCGAGAGAGTGTCTGCCGCTTGTAGGAGCTGTAGGAGCTGTATATAAGTGATATAGCGAGAGACGAGGAGAATAGGCTCCGTGAGAAACGGGAAGCGGAAGCAGGTTGATTAATAGGGAATAAATATATGGCCACGGCAAATAAGAAAAGAGAGGCAGTTCAAAGAGGAGATGGAGATGGTGGTGTTTTATTGCAGCAGACGAAGACGGGACAAGGGCCCATCTGCTATCGGCGCCTCCAGGACCAGCTTGGGCAGGCGCTTCGGGTCCGGTGGGTCAAGATTGCCCACGGTGGGTTCCTTCCATTGTGAGGCAACCCCTGATGGAGAATGGAGCATGGAGCATGGAGCCGTCCGGGCAAGGGCAAGAGCGACCGGGGCGACGCCAAGATGGTCTAGGGGTCTCAAGGTCTCACCCTGGCGCTGGCCAAGAAAGAACCTACCCCCGGGCCCCTACCCTCTCGCGGACGAGAACGGGCAGAAAAGACGGTTCCAGCGGCTTCTCAGTGGACGCTCCCACTGAGACGTGTTCCAGCCATGGTCCAGAAGCAGACGGTGCTGCAGAGAGAGACATCCATTGTATTACGCGGCCACCAGAAGGGGAAAGCCCAGCCACAGTGGCTCACGCAGAACAGAGACACTGAACGTTCAACAGTCAACAACATTCAACGATCGATCTAATTCAATTGTCTCCGATATCCAATGATTGAATAATCGTATTGCCGAACCAGTCATCATGCTACACAATCCAGAGATGACTACCACAAAGATCCTCAAAGGCGCTCGGCACCCGGAACTTTACGAATCCGCACGTGCGCGATAGGCTGATAACCCGACCGTGATCTGATCTCCCCATGAGACTCTGGTGGGGAGAGGATGCCCATGACGTTCGTACAGGCGACAGGGCTGCTGCACTGCTACCGTACTGTGCTGCCACTGTTCAGAATAGGTCTGTCTCTGTAAGCGGCCCTCTCCTGATGACGAAGCTCCTCCTTCGCAGCTCCCTACCTTATCTGTGCTGACGGCGCGTGGTTACAATGCGGTCCCTGAAGATCCGCGATATCATCCCGCACGGCCTTGTCTACCCAAGAAATGTCGCCGGAAAAAGTCGTCGTAGATGCTAGTAGTGCCGAGGCCAATACGAGATGATCAACGACAAAAGGTTCGGGCGTCGTAGCAACCGTGACTGGAAACGAAGCCTTTCGGCCGCCGCTTAGTCCCCAAGAGTCCACATTCGCACACGCTTGACTACAAATGGGACCAAGCTGCTTTCGGCAAGGGTCGACATGTGCCAGACGAGAGGCGCAGACAAGGTCCAGCAGACCCCTGAAGGGCTTCCCCCTCTGTCAGAGGCTGCCACAAAGCTCACACGGCGCCCGTTCATGCAGCACTGTCCTCTCAGGTCCCAGGGGTCTGGTTTGGGGGGGCCGGCCGACGTCGTTGACTCGCTGAAGGATGGAGTCGCTCCCGGCAAGGGAATCCCGGGTGATCAGATCGTCTGTCACTGTCACTGATGAATCTCGTGCCCTTTGCTCGTATCTCTACTCTGCGACGTTGGTCGGCAGAGTCACCCATTTCGGTGGAGTAGCATCTGCGAAAAGTCACTTGCCCAGAGCAAACACGAGATAAGCAGTCGGTAGCAAGCTTGGCGCATGTCACTAGCAGCTTGGTCATTCAACTGAGATGTCGGTCATTGATTACGGTACAGTAGCTTTACTCTGGCCGCTGCTTGGCTACCGCTTGGCTACTGCAAACAAGACTGCCACCGCCATGCGACCTCTCGGTTGACTGCTGCTGTGCAACCAGCCAATACCAATACGCTGTGCTCCGTACACAGCATCCAGAGGGAGGGAGCACTTGATCTGATGCATGCCCTGCATCATGGAGCGGGCCTGTCATTATGCGGGAGAGGAGACTACCTACAATCCCTGGCCCGGTCAGTGCCGACTTGAACAATTGACTTGCAAGCAATCGAGTCTCGTCTTCCCCATCTCTCAGCCGGTTCTCCTCCTTCGTCCTTCTCCATCCTTCCCGCTTCGTCCAAGCGTCCTGGTTGATCCATCGTGTTAACCCATGGTCTTCCCTCACTGTGTTCTCCACAGAACAGAGTCGACGTCACCCTGATCTGACATTCCTGCAAGTTCTCCACGAGGCCATTTCTGTCGGAGGCGAGAAGAGATTTAGAGGCGAGAAAAAAGAAGACTATCTGAAGATCTAGAGGGGGGGGGCAAACACGAGCCTCCATCACGAGGCATCGCATTCCAGTCATGGACCGACCG
The DNA here is from genome assembly GCA_003947015.1 of Fusarium sp. AF-6. Lineage (NCBI taxonomy): Eukaryota > Fungi > Ascomycota > Sordariomycetes > Hypocreales > Nectriaceae > Fusarium > Fusarium sp. AF-6. The sequence goes on from NKCJ01000118.1 coordinate 9,135, forward strand.
AGCCCACCCGCCACACCCAAGATTTCTTTGTTGTGTGTGTTTTTTCTAATTTTACTTGTTGGCTTGGCCAAGCTTGGTTAGGCACTTGGCAATGCCGCCGTCTTGGTCTGGCGCCTTTCGGGGAAATGCGTGTCAGGGTCTGTGTGAGGGTGTGTCATGGGCATCTCTGAGTCGCTAGAAGAGTCTGGCCTTTCTGGTTGTGACCTCCGCGCCAGGGCTCTCGAATCAAGAGCCCTCCCGTCCCTCACTCATGCGAGGGACCCGACCCGTGGACGAGGCTTGATGGTCCCTGAGCTGAGAGGGGCCGCCTGGCACTTGCGCAAACTCTCCGTCGAGGCTATTTCAGGTCCTTTGCTGACTGATAAGGACCTAATTATTATCTCTGCTTGGCTATCCCGTATTTCGGCCTCACCTGCTTTCGCTACACTCCGAGTCTGTTGTTACGAGAGTCTCTTTCACCGCTTCCGCACAATGAGTCTCATGAACCCAATCCTGCGTTTCACTCTGTCACACTCAGTCTGAGTCTAGGATTGACATGACGTGATGGGCAAGTTGAAGCTCGCTCGTTTATTTGTTTTGTCGAGATCTTCACACAAATGCTCTCCACCATTGTCTTCTCCGCCAACAACATGACAGCAAATCTGCAAATCACCATTTCAACTCTACCCTTGGCACTCAACAGTGCGCATTCAACAGTGACAGACACACACAATGTTCTATCGTGCGAAGACTCTCACTCGGCCACTGTCTCTCTTCTCGCCCTAGTGTTGCGCCGACCCGCCCATGGGCCCCCTGATCTAAAACCAACCCCGAGTTTCAGAATCCAACAAGGTGGTCGAACCATGGACTCTGAATAGACAGAAGTCGAAGCCCGCCAAGCAAAAGCAAAAGATCCTACCCGCGCGATTTTTTATCTCGAGAAATTAGAGTTGCCTGATTGACATGTTCGGTCCTGCCGCCGAGAAGCCCAGGAGAAGCATCAATCTCATCAAACCTCCACACACACACGAGGTGATCGACCCGTCTATCTCCTTGCCCTGCTCATCACCGAGCACAACAGTACGTCAATGGTCCACAGGCTTGGTCCACCACAGCGTCTGTCAAGTCATGGATCCCCGCGGTTACTGTATGTCCAACTCGGCCGATTACTACCTCGTTGAGCCGGAGGGCGGATAATCGTGATCAGACACTTGAAGCATGCCCACACGTCTCGGTTATTCATCAACCCTAGATGCCGATCAAAACACACAATTACGAGCCCTAACCATGATCGAGAAGAGTTTTCTCAAACAAGGCGTGTAAATTCCACTCTGTCTGTGGCTTGTTGCTCTGTCTCCATAACGTAGTAGGATCCAGACCCTGCGATACAGGCACAATGCTATGGGCTTCCAAGACTTTTCACAACTCTATTCTTCGTACTTGACCCCCTGACGAAACGGTTTCACTATGCTTTAAAGTTTCGTTTCCGCTAGACGACTATATGGGATGATTATCCGACCAACCAACTGCTTTTTACATAACCCCCCACGGAAGGATGCCCATGTATCTGAAACCGTGATTTATGCAACACGGTCATTGCAGGAACGTCGCGCCCTCTTGCTCGGAAATCTCCTTCTCAACACGGGTCATCGCCCTATAGTTTAGATTATTAGGGTTTCATTGAGACGAGTGCATGAGTTTTGATGTTTCGATCGGGCTCCCTCCGGGCAGACTATGTCGGGTTCACATTGACGTGATTCACGATGCCTTCAGAATCCTGAATCCTTTTCTTCTCGATCGCATGCGGGCTTATCCATTCCAGCAGACCGGATGCGTGTGTGGGGTAGCGCCGTGGTTCAACGTCAGGATGTCTCAGTTGTCAGTCGTTGGGTACCTGCGTGATGATGTTTCGAAGCTGAATTGGCAGAGTCTGCAACCAGACACGGGGTCGGAATGGCCGAATGCTGCAGTAGAAGCTTGTGTTTGACCATCTCGGCCCTGCCGTTCTGTCTATGGGGTCTGTTTGATCAAGACAGCCCAATATGGTGCAGCTGCCGCATTGGCAGACACTCATGAAGTGAGTGCCTCACACCAAACAAATGACACTGCAATATAGTTAAGCTTATCGGGTGAGGTAGAGGCATGACTCCTGTGAGTAGCATTGGAGAGGAATAATTGAGTCATTGTTCTTTGGTGATGTGGTTGTTGCAAACCCTCCTAGGAACAAAGAACCTTGCTGAGACAAACCCACTCATCCGCACAACCTTTCTCACTTGCTTGACCAGACAGTGAGTATTGCCTCAGAACAGCAATCATAGGCAAATGAAGTCTGGCGCTCGAGAGCATTACACTGATTATTGCCTTCAGCTGCCATCTTTGTTGTTTTTTGTTTGTGTTGTTGGTGTTAGTCTAGGGTGGGAGGAGGAGGAATTACCCAAGAAGAGAGAAATTCCCTTCTGGTCATCTCGAAGGCTATTATAAATGGAACAAATGAAAAATTGGTTGACTAATCTGCTCATTATTCTACTGAAATTTTATCTCTAGTACCGTATCACCATGAATTGTACTGCAAGCCTCATTGACATTTATCTTCATCTTACTGTGTCGCTCGGCGAGTGAATCACCACAGTTCCCAATGAACACATACACAGACACGCACACAAAGGTCAGTTCACACTATCCTGAAATCATAGCGAAATTGTAACGAATACTAAACTGACTTCATCCCAGATACCTGGGTTGTGACCGGTGAGCATCCCCGGTGAAGGCCTGATCGAAGAGTCACATCTTGGCTCTCGACGATGACTTCAGTGGAAACTGACTTTCGACATATTCATGCTCGATGACCATTACAATAGAGCAGCATCCCAGAACAACCCATCACGATCTGTCGTCATTATCTCGGATACTCAAGATCCCGCAGGTCCAAGCGACCAACCTCACCCACAACCCCGGAGCCCCCGGTCCATCACGAAGAGCCACAACAGACTACATGCCCCCCTGCTGGCAGCTGTCTGAATCGTGCAAGGTCCGATCCCCCATCGGAGCTGACATTGACGTGCATGCGTAGTCCCGATCACGTCTCGTTGCGGTCAGTAGTACACCAAGAAAATTGACAAATCTCTCATCATGCGATCTAAAGAATAGACGCCCGGTGGAGGTATACTCCATATTAAGGGAGGAGAGGTGCCCTTGTTCTGGAACCTTGTGGCGAGCAGCTTTTCATCCGCCTCGACAAAGAAACGACGCGGGTCCTTTCTTGGGACCATCATCGACCTCACACCGTAACTTGGAAAAGAAAGAGCCTTATTCCCACGTGGACCCAAGGCCTACAAGTCCAGGGGGATCGCCCTCAAATCGCTGGCGACGGTTGAAGCTGTTGACGCCATTGTGGACGTTTGGTGGCGTCTAGCGATGGCTTCTAGCGTCAGGGGTGGGAGGCCGTTGGGTCCTCCAACGACAAGCCTCCAACGTCTTGAACCGTTAAAGGCCGGATTTGGTCAAGATCGAGAAAAAAGACGGTGGAGATGTTGTTCTAGAAAGTAGTGAAAAGAGCTTGAAGAGATGGTATAAGTATTGTAGACAGTAGAGCGGATGTCTCAATTGAATCCAACAATAACTTCACTTTCATTCCCTTTTCTGTGCAGGCTCACATTCATTCTTTCAAAATGGCCTGGAACATGTCATTCCTTCTTCTTCTCGCTGCTGCTGCAGTTTCTGGTGTTAGTGGAGGACCTTGTCGTCCCAGATCACCAACCTATGTTCCGACTTATAGTGTGCCAACTTACATTGCACCAACTTATACGATCCCTTCCATATCAACTTCTTCGTCCATCTCTTCTTCCAAGATTTCATCTTCAACTTCTACTGTGGTTTCAGACACCACTTCAACATCAAAGCCTACGGCTTCAACTCGTACTGAGCAGAGCTCAACTTTTACTTCTCAAGAGACTTCAGCCAGCACTCAATCTAGTTTTTCTTCATCTTCCACTTATACTTCCGGGGCTACACAGCCAACCACTATGAAGACCATCACTACCAAGACTGAAGCTCCGACTGTTACCAGTGAAGTTTCCGTCACTACCTATACCATCACTGCCGAGACGACTGAGGATACATCTACTTCAGTCACTCAATCCACAAGCTCGGAGACTACCGAGACTTCCACATTTACTACTCAAACGAGCTCTATCAACACACATACTTCGACACTCGCTACGGATACCACAAGCACCTCCACCGCAGAAACTTCAACACTCACTACGGAAAATACTTCTGCCAGCACGGAAACCTCAGATTCAACCATTTACACAATCACTTATTCTACTCCCGAGGATACCTCAACTATAGTTGTCGATACCACTTTGTCCAAGACAATTGAGTCGAGTTCCACGGCTGAAACTACCACTGCTACTACGACGGGAACCACTAGTGAGACCTCGAGTACTTCCACCTATACCACAAAGCCTGAGACAACTGAATTGTCGAGCGGCACGAGTGAAACAACCTCATCTACAACCGCCACGGAAACCTCTACTTCAAGTGAGACCACTAAGGAGACTGCGACAGCCACTACAACTATTGGAACCCCCGAATCTCCGAGTGCCACCTCTGAAACTCACTCTACTACGGTGACGTCTGAGACTTCGGTCACTACTGAGACAGCTTTCACCTCTGAAAGCACTACTAGTACCACTGAAGGATCAACAACGGAGATTTCTACTACCACGGGTGAGGCGTCAAGCACGGGTACTTCGACCGTGACCAGTGGAACTGGAACTGGTACTTCGACTAGTACAGAGGAGACCTCTTCAACAGGAGCCAGTTCTACAACTTCTTGTGAGACTAGCGCCTCTACGACCAGTGAAGGAACACCCACTACGGAGTCTACTACGACCACAGAGGCATCGACCACTTCAACCGAGGCTACCACATCTACCACGGAGGTCTCCAGCACAACATCCGAGCCTTCAACCATTAGCACATCCACTTCAACTTCAACTTCCACTACCGAATCCTCAACCTCTACCGCATTTACAAGCACCACTATATCCACTAGCACTAGAACTTCCACTACTTCTGAAGCCACCACCACCTCGCCATCCTGCTACCGCTACACTCTCTACGACAACCCCCCTGAGGAAGCCGACTGCGGCCATGAAGGCCACCGAGATGGAAAGAAGGCTAAGGTTCTCGGCTACGGAGATAGCGACAGCGTCGAGACCTGCGGCCAGAGCTGCGCCGAGACATATGGGTGCAAGGCAGTCGTGTTTGGATACTCGGACGATGATATCAACAACCCCTTCTGCGAGTTGTTGGATGCTCCTCAGACTAGGGCAGATGACGATGAGACGTCTTGGTTGTGGTATGATCTCAAGTGTTTCAACCCGGATTGTGTCAGTCCACCTGGAAATGAGTGTGATTACTAGAGGAGGAGATTGTTTGGGTTCATTTATTGCAGGGGTTGGGCATGGCGTTTAGACTTATACCACTTGAATTATTATATTCGTTTTGACAACGACATGTAATGTTTTCCTTAGTCATATCTTTTAGATCTTTATACAATTTGGGTTCCAGCCCATTATCATTACTACATAGTTGCGAATTTGAAGCCTAGATTTACCACCCAAAGCCCGACCTAGATGGTTTTATCAGACAACGTTCACTTTGTCACTTTTATCTATACCTAGGATATCAATGGAACTCTCCTATCCGAGGACCGAAATACTCTCCCGGTAACAATGACTTTAGCACACACAGGCTGGTGCCATCACAGCCCTGGAAGGGAACCCTGTTCCCCCACCAGTCAAGGTTGATGTCGTTATACTGCAAAGCAAAGAACGTGAGAAGGGCTGAGAGGGCAATGTCAACAGAAAAGGCGGCTGCTAGGATGTAGTTGTACTGCTAGAGTTAGCTTGACAATGTGACAAAGACAGAGGATTACACACCTTGGCCCAAAGACCGAGATATCGTTTCTTGATGTACATCCATGAGACCCAGGCAATTGGCACAGCAGGCAAGAGATAGCCGATGTTGTACGGTGCCCATACATGTCCGCCCTTGAGGAGAACGACTGGATGCATGCTCCGAATGATCCTGTTCGTGGGATACTTCTTCCCCAACCACCAGAAAATCACCACCACGAGTACACCCACCGGGAAACCCACCAGACTCTCAACGTACTGCCCCCCAGGTCCAAACAACTTTCTAGGTCCAATTGTTCCCCAAAGAACAGCACTCGTGAAGAAATTGTTGAGACTAGGACAAGTGAAGCGGTACGGCGCATTCGGTGTGCAGATGTTTTCCATGTTCATCTGATACTGAAGAATACCAATGTATACAAAAGTCGAGACTAACGTTGGAACCATCTGCGCCCAAAAGGTGAATCTTGGCGGGAGCTTGAGGTAGTGCGCCAGCTTCATGTCGACGCTAAAGTGAATCGCGTGAGTGCAGGTGGTGTAGCCAAATGCCTTGAAGAGACATAGCGAGAGGGCGTTTCCTTCGACGAACGAGCCACCGAGGAACTCGGAGAGGACATTCAGGGGTACCTCGACTCCGGTTGTGGCACTTATGATTCCGATTGGGACGATGAATATGAGAGTGAGGATCACGCCGAAGGGTACCACGGCTGGTGTGGTATGGGTAGGCCATTGGGTGATGGCGACTATGCCGACGATGAAAGCAAACGCGAGGCAGATCATGAACCACCATTCTGGAACCTCGCGGTAGGACTTCATGAGGCGGTTATGCACGTCGAGCACCTGTTCAGCCTCGACTTCATCCTTCTTGGATGGACGAAAGCTGTTGATCAGATCTCGAAAGCCCATGGCGATATGCTGATGATGATATAGAATGCCGTATGTGATGGCGGCCGCGTAAACTGCGAAAAAGAACAGGTATATGATGTAGTTGCCGGCAGAGAGAAACGCAGGAGAGTATGCCTCGTACTTTTCGGCGTCGAACAATCCACGGTGGTCGAGGATGAAGGAGACATTGTAAAGCCCGCCAAAGTGGTCGAACACGCGGTTAGAGTTGACGGGGAGATATGCCATGGAGTAGGCATTCCCATAGTAGATGCCAACAAGAACGCATAAACTCAATAAGGCTCCGACAAAGACGTTCATGGTTGTGTGAATAGGGATCACGAGGGGATTGACCATACTAGTAACCACGTTCCAGTCGAGTGTTGATAACGGGTTCAACCCGAGACCTGTGTATCCGCCCGTGATGATGGCCAGGTCGCGATTATCAGGGGCGATCCACGTCATCCAGCTGAACCAGGTCATACCGGCAAAGATGTAGTTGGGGAGCCAGAAGTAACAAAACATGGCGACGGAGGCCATGCTGAAGAACTTGAGGCGAGACATGTGCCAGATACGCTTGTAAGGTCCTAGAACGGAGGCGTTGGTCTCTCCGTGAAAGGCAGTATTCAAAGCGACGATCGCAAGACTTGATGGCCATACACAGTATGAAGGATAGACCAGGAATCGTCTGCAGATACCGGCGAGACCATAACCAATAAAGTTGACCGACAGACCAAGGAGGATCTGATATCCGATGCTGTTCGCCCACGGTTGGTTGAAGAAGAAGGGGAGATACTGTATCCAGGCGATGTAATTCGTATACGGCGCCCCAACAGAAATACTCGCCATGATAGTAATAAGCATATGCTCCTTTCTATTAAAAGGCCCAGGATTAAGACTATGCCTAACGCCAAAGGCAGTAACCCCAACATCAGGCAAAGTCTTTTCGAGAAACTTTCCAAACGGATAAGCAAGTAGCTGCGGAACCATAGCAGAAACGCCAATAGGCGGCTGACGCATCTCAAAGAAGCCATTCACGAAAGCGATGGCGGCTGAAAAGATGATACCCATGAACCAGGCGCGGATGGTGGAGCATGGCATTGTCGGATCGTCTCGGTTGTCGACTACGGCGCGGACTTCGGCGTAGGGGGAGTTGTTTGTTATTAGGGCTGCTTGGATTTTTATTTCTTGGATTGTTTGTTTGTGTTTTTCTGGGTTGTTGAATATATCTTCATTGCCTGTGAGGTATGAGTATAGATTCATGAATGAGGGGGGATTAACGTGCCTGTGAAGGCTTCAATCTTTTCAATGATGGCTAGGGGAAAGTTTGGATCTCGGTGGTAGACCTTGTAAACTTGATTCATCATCTGATTTGTGAGTACAGTTGACCAGACAAAGCACGATGAAGTGATCTCACTTTGCGGACATCTTGGAGAGATAATGTGGCTGCGACCTCTTTGGCCTCGAGGAGGTCATCCTCAGTGACGTTGAGGTCTCTCTCAAACGCATCCTCAACATCGCTTGACGTGTTGGAACCAGAGAGTACGCCCTCGCGAGTCTATAACGGTTAGAGGTTGACGAGATAATCGGCATGTGATACTGACCCCTTCTCTAAAATCCACCTCTCCAGACGCGGGAGACTCTGCCTTTCGCAACTCTTTCGCCATGGCAAAGACCAATGTGTAGACACAGAAAACGACAGAAACACGCAAGACAGAGTTATCTTTTTAACTCCCGCGGACCCCTCAGGGATATATGTCGATCACAGTATCAGTGAAATCTCTCGTCATCCAACAAACCATAGGGCTAGGAAAAGAGAATAAGTTTAGAACCAATCGGCAAGCACCTTCTGCAATAGGAAAAGAAAAGTGACGTTTCAAGACTTTTGGTCCAACCAGAGAAAACAAAGAGCGTCCGTCGTACTTCGTACGAGTTGTCGATCACTTCCCAGCCATGGATCAAGCTGAAAAGATGACCGCATCGGCTGTGCTACCAATAACACCAGCACAGCCCCGGACTCAACTGCATCTCTAGGTCAATCATGATGAAACGTGCATATCTCCAAGGACCAGCCCTACACGGCATATTTGAAGCGGTCCACATGGAAGGCGAATGCCTTGATTCAAGACTGACTGACATGTGGGGATCTACAAACTTGAATGACGGCATATCGCTCCGAGACTTCAACTCGCCTAATTTGCCCAGTCTGGTCGAGTATCAAAGTCTCTTCCAAGAGTGAACCTTGCAGCGATTAAACATCTGACAAGGGTAAACCGTCAGCTTAGTACAAGTAAACATCCAATTAATTATCTCTATCCAACACAGCCTTGAATAAATTCGTCTGGGTACAGAAGTGGCGTTGGATTGGTGCAAAACCGATACCCCAACGTCGGCCGTAACCCGACTTACAACCGCCGACGCCAAGTCCCCAACGCTCTCATACTCGGTCTTACACAAGAGATCACACCATTCTCACTCAGACATCACGAAACATGAGGAACAAAGAATCATCTTCAGAACTTGAGATTTATCGAACTAAAAAAGAGAACTGTTTGCAACTGGGATGTGAACCGAATAATAATACCCATTAAAACATAGAAAACCAACGGTCCCAGTATTCATTGGCACAAGGAGAGAAATTCCACTTTTCTACTATTGCGCACCAGACTGCGCAAGCGCGAGCGACTTCCAGTGGTCACGCTCTGCTTCGAGCCTCGCAATCTTCTCCTCAAGATCCTCCAGTCGCTGAGCCTTGCGCTCACGCGACTTTCGCGCCGCCAGGGTGTTGCGGGCACGCTTCATGGCAACGACATCGTTGGGATCATCCACAACAATGGGAGGAAGGGGCTTGTCTCGCTTGCGAGCGTTCACTCCCGCCACCGAAGAGTGGCGAGTCGAGGGAGAAGTACCCGACTTCCGGCGATCGGAAGACGAGGAACGACCAACCGACTCCAGATCGTCCGACTTTGTCGCTGGTGAGTTGTCCACACTGGCCTTCTCAAGAGCAGATACATCTTGAGGGAACAGAGGGTACCAGGGGTCACCAGAGGTGTCAAAGTCGGCGCTGCCAAAGTTGGGAGACACATCATATCCGTCAAAGTCAGGAGACTCGTTGTGGATGGACGGCGAAGTCAGCGCCGTGAGTGCCGACGAGTTAGGTGCGGACATGAATGGCTCCTGGAAGAGGAGATCGTGGGGCGACACAGTCGCCAGGTTGGAGATAGAGCTGGAAGCACTGCCACCCAGGTCAAAGACACTAGGAACGGCAGGCGAGGAGAAGGCCGTGTTGGCCCCGCCCTCAAAGGCAGTGAACTCTTCGAGTTCGACGTCTAAACATGGTGAGCTAGAGTTATCAGATGAACATCTGTGAGACAAACCTGCGGCGTTCATCATCTTGGCGGTTTGTTGGATACTTCCGGTACTCTGGGAAAAAAGAGGAACAGGAGGCCTAGCAGATGTGTTCTGCTGTAGCAAGGTGGTGGACGACGAAGGGGCCGAAGAAGCGTAAAACTGATTCGCGGGGCGGTTGACAGGAGACGACGAGGGGTTACCGATGGCCTTGAGCAACTGGGCTACTCGTTGATTCTGAACAGCGGAGGAAGCGGGCTGTTGACGACGTTTGTGCAGATAAGACGAGTGACGACGCTGGTTTGACAGCGATGTAGTTGACCGATTAGGGGGCTGATCGAACAAGACAAAGTCCTGATGCGGTGTTTCGGGACTCTGGAACTGGTGCGCGGATAGTGCCGGCAGGCTGGTTTGCGTGGAGGGAAGCCATGATGACTGGGAATCCGTGGTTGAGACTAAAAAGTCTTGGCCTGAAATGTTGGCGGTGTTGAGGGAACTCGAGCTGATGCTATTCAAAGCGGTGCTGAAGTTCAGATCGACCGAAAGGTGAGCTGAACGGGGTGGTTGAGTGGGGATGTGTGCGTTTAAGTCCGGGGACGGAATCTTGACGGTTGGACTGGGGGCACTTGGGGAAAGGGGTTGTTTAGAACATCTTGACGATCGCCTGAGGCGTTGAGCTGTACTTTGATATGTGTGTGTAGAAATTTTGGGGGTGGAGAGAAGAGGAAAAGAGAAGAAAAAAGTTTCGGACTGGAAAACGGGGAGAATTTGTATTTCTCAGGCAGCAACCCAAAGCGAGGGAAGGAATTGTGCGCCACTGGAGAGGGTACTTACACCACAGGAACGGAACTGGACCGGACATGGGCAAATAGAGTGCGTTTTCCCCAGCCGAGGATTCGCCGCCCAGGTACCACTGTGGAGGGCGCCCTTTCGGAGAGACATGGGTCCGGGCAATGACTCACACTTTTTTGGGGCTTAGCCAAAAGAGGACTGGCCGGTCTCGCCGGTGCAACCAAGCCCTGAGACGGCCCCCAACAAGGACAAGCAAAGCCTCCACCAGCGACAAAACTGAAGGCCAGCCTGTGGTTCCAAGGGCGCACATACGACGCACACGCGCGCCCTCCTGCGTTGGCTTGGGTCCTTTTTTTTTTCTTTTTCTTCGAGGCTGTCAAGGACAGCGCCCTGCTTCCTGCTGCTGCTTCGCCTGTAAAAGGGTTAGCGAGCGCAGGTTAAGGGCCGTAAGCAACTCGGACGGACCCTGCGCCCTCAGCGCCAATTGGCCGAAACATGTCTCCCCCCGTCTTTCGTCCTGATTGGGGATCACCGTTTGAACCAGACGAGCCAATGCCGTGCTTACCAATTGCCCTCGGACTCCCATCACATCGTCGATAGCCAGTCTCATTTCCCGGATTGCTGCGGCTGACGAAGACGCTGATGAAGGAGACGCGAGTCCTGCTCCCACCAGAGAGGAGTGCCTCTTTTGGGACCATCGGTCTGCCTGGCAGTCTGCCCTCCGGCCCGTCCATCCAACCCCCCGGTAGCGATCGGTCAATACGGTGGAGGCGTTTTCTCGAGCGTCTACGATTCCTAAATGCCCACAGTAGACGTTTCGAAAATCCCATTATTTTTTCGGCTCTGGCGCACTGTGCCTGGAAAATGCTCCCCGTTCCCATGTAAGCCACCACAGGGCGGCGGCCGACAAGCCTTGCATCTCGCAGGGAGGCAGCCTGGAACAAAACCTCAAGCCCAACGAATTCTCCGTACATGGGCCATGAGCGCGGTATCGGCCTTTTTCGCGTTCAATGCCATTTCTGGCTGAATTGACCGAATTTATGGCTTCATGATCCTCTCAATGCCTGTCGAGATAAAAGCAAAAAAGTCTATCAGCACAGTTTTCCGAGCCACTCCGAAACGAGTCGTGATGGAGTAACTACCTCGCACTAACTGAGACGGTTCCCCAGAGCCAAAAGAAAGATGGTGTGGGTTGCGATAACGTCCCGCTGCTTGCCGGGAAAAGAGAGTCTTGCAGCTAGGAATGCAGCAAGCCGAGCTTGCCGTTGTTGCGACGCACATATGTACAGATGATCATTATGGTACATGCTCTCTTCGTACAGGCACTTCCGCCTCGCGTTAATTCGTATGCGCGAAGACGCAACCAGATGGAGCTTTGTTGGCTGTCTTGGCTCGGAGCCTCGGAGCCGCCAAACTGGGTTATCGCTTCGTCTAACCCAAATGCCAACGTCCAACAAATCTCTTTATTCCGTCGGACGGAATTCTTGCTTCTCATGCTCCCAGCTTGTCCAAGAACGAATCAGCCTGCTTCTTGGCTCTCCGCGCTGCCATGTCCTCCCTACGCTTCTCAATCTCCCTTCTCCTGGCCTCTTTCTGATCCTCGCGGGTCCGGCGTTGCTCCTCCGTCTTGCGCCGCTCTTCCGCGAGCCCCTCCATCTCGGCCGTCCTTGTCTCCTCATCTTTGCTGAACTTGTAGAAGCCCGTGCCCTTTGTCCGAATCTCCCAGTCGGCGTCGTAGTGCTGGTCCGGCGGTGGTGTTGCGCTTCGGTCTCTCTTCCGCGCCAGCTCTTCCATCTTCTCTGGGTCTTCTGGGTTAAAGGCCATTGACTGCACTGCATCGCCGTAGATGAGGTTGCCTGGTGCGCTAGGACGTGCCGACATGCGCTCTAGCTCTTCAGCTCCTAGTAGACCTCGTCGTGCTCTTCGTTCCAACCTGTCCCTCTCTGCCTTGGTGACTTGCCGCACGCGACCAAATTCATCCTCATACTCAACCATCTCGCCGCTGTCGTCAGCATCGTCGTCGCTGCTCGTTTCGTAATCCTCCTTTCGTTCTTCCTCTCCTTGGGCCCATTTTCGATCAAAGTCCACCAGTGGAGCAGCCTCGTTTTCCTTGGGGACGTAATCGCCGCGCTTCATAGCTGCGTAGAGTCGTGCCTTTTCCTCCATCCTTCGCCTGGCCCTCGCCAGCTCCTTCGTCTCCTCCTCAGTCCCTGCCACCTCTTTCAGCTGTAACTTCTTTGACTCATCCGAATCCTTGCTCCGTTTTGGTTTGCTGCCCTTGAAAATGTCTTCCTTGCGTTCCTTGGAGGGGCGTGACCGGCCTGAAGATGTTGGGCCTGACGCGTTTGACATTAAAGATGTCAGTTGAGCCGTGAAATCAAGCGAAGTGGACAACGTCGCATCTCGCTTCTGCTTCTTGGGTGCCCTTTGGCCATAGAGGTTCGGGTCTTGCGGCATGGTGTATGTTGGTGAATAGTAGTTTTGCGAATGCTTCTTGTGTAGTTTGTGAGTTAATTGTAGTGAAGGGAAGTTTATGTCATGGGGTGGTTACGAAAGGAGCTCAGCCTGAGGCAATCAGAGTCCAAACAGTAACACCAACCCGGTATAGAAAAGCCCAAAAATCACAATTTGTTAACTCCCCAAAACCAACACTTTGATATCTCTCAATGATTTCCAAAATGCTGCATGTCGTTGCACGTGGTGGGCGAGCTCTATTGCTTGCCCAATTGGTCCTTCATCCTCCGGTCGCGTACCTAGGGTAACCCACCGCGGGGTTGGACTGTCGTGCTCAAATGGCTTTCCTGATGCCCCGCCATCGGACCCCGAGTTTATTCTTCACAAGCTTTCTCGACAATTGAAGCACAGTAACAACCATGGCCGCCCCCAAGCAAGTTTACATTGCCATCATTGGTAATTCAATCTTTATCTATACGTACATCTGCAATGCTAACCAACAACAGGCGCCGGCGGTGTCGGCAAGGTCTTCATTAACCAGCTCCAGACCCTCGCTGCCCGGAAGCCTTCCCCGAAGCTGACTCTCGCCTACATTGCAACGAGCCGCAAGGCCCTCTACAATGACGACTACTCTGCCGTCAGCCTCGACAATGTCGCCGATACACTCGCCTCCTCCTCCAAGGCTCCTCTCGCTCTCCCCCAGGTCGTCGAGTACCTTTCCAAGGCTCCCGCTAAGACCGTCCTCGTCGACAACACCAGCTCCCAGGACGTTGCCGAGCTGTATCCCCTCGCCCTGAGCCAAGGCATCAGCATCGTCACCCCCAACAAGAAGGCCTTCTCTGGCTCCTATAAGCTGTGGCAGGATATCTTCTCGGCCGCCGAGGCTTCTGGTGCCCGTGTCTACCATGAGTCATCTGTTGGAGCTGGCCTTCCCGTCATTTCCACTCTGAAGGATCTGGTTGAGACTGGCGACAAGGTCACCAAGATTGAGGGTGTCTTCAGCGGCACCATGTCTTTCCTCTTCAACTCCTTTGCTCCAACCGAGGGCCAGGACGGCAAGTGGTCCGATGAGGTCAAGAACGCCAAGTCTCTCGGCTACACTGAGCCTGATCCCCGTGACGATCTCAACGGTCTCGACGTTGCTCGCAAGCTGACTATCCTGGCTCGCCTGGCTGGCCTCCCTGTCGAGTCTCCCACCTCGTTCCCCGTGCAGAGCCTCATCCCCAAGGAGCTCGAGTCCTGCACCAGTGGCGACGAGTTCCTTGAGAAGCTCCCTGCCTTTGACCAGAAAATGGAGGAGACCAAGGCCGCTGCCGAGAAGGCCGGCAAGGTTGTTCGATTCGTTGGAAGCATCGACACTGCTTCCCAGCAGGTCAAGGTTGGACTCGAGCAGTTTGACCGCTCTCACCCTATTGCCGCTCTGAAGGGCAGCGACAACATCATCAGCTTCTACACTGAGAGGTACGGAAGCAACCCTCTGATCGTCCAGGGTGCCGGTGCCGGTGGTGCTGTGACTGCCATGGGTGTGACTGCCGACCTGATCAAGGTTCTGTCGCAGATTGCTTAAAATCGAAAGTGCTAGCAAAATAAAAGCGTGCCCAAGAATAAAAGTCTATTATCGTATTCTGATCGATCGAGGGTTCGTGACTAGCAGCGTAGTTTTGCTTTGTCTATGCCTGTCGCCATAGCCGTAGTATTTGCATTCGAAGCGACAATGGTGGGCTTTGAATCGCGAGGCGAAGCGGGGGAGCTGTTACTGGCGGTTCTCCATGCCCAAACGACAAGGTCGAAAATGATAAGAAGAACGATCGGGACAAACAAGACCAAACCAACCCCGAACTATCCGCGCGTCAGTCTCCCATCAAGGGGGATGGGCTGAGCTGCACTTACACAGACAAGGGAGATCCAGTGTACAACCGAGGAGTACTCAGTCAGCAGAGAACCGAAAAGATTCCATGGCGCTTCGGGAGAAGACTCAGACATTGTGATATACGGCACAAACAGCTTGGAAGCAAAAAAGCTCATGACTATGAAGGGGGTGATGTGGTTGTAGACGGTAGAATCATGAGTCCCGAGGCCACCCAGAGGAGGCGCATGGAGCTCATCTCCAGCTGACAGGGTACACTTCCCTCCAATTAATTCGCATGTGAGGTGGGCAGATTCTGCCACACCGCCTTCCCGAGTTGGCAGCCCGCCAAGCAGCCCTCACATTTGAATCTGATGAATTTATCTGCAAATTGCAGGGTATCAAATATCAACATCACAACGAAAACATGACGACAGAGCTTCCAAATAAACAAAAAGGTCGCGAGCTGAGTCGCGCAGCAAGGACCAAGGATGGGGTCACTCAGTTGCCACGCAAAAAGTTTTACCGCCAGCGGGCGCATGCGAATCCCTTCTCCGACCACATGCTAGAGTAGTATGTACTTGATCTTACTTATGTTAAGCGAATTGTTCTGACATGTGAATAGCCCTACATCTCCAGATGATATGGATTGGTCGGTTTACTTTCCGCATTATGTTCAAGATGAGGCCCCAGAAGATGCCACCAAGCCTCGTCCTCTTCGCAAAGACGTAGAGATTGTCGATATTGGCTGTGGATTTGGTGGTCTCTTGGTTGCTTTGGCACCAAAGTTGCCAGACACTCTGGTTCTCGGTAAGCGAGAAAGGTATGCTCAGTGAATTCAAACTGACAATTCTAGGCCTGGAGATCCGTACACAAGTTGCAGAGTATGTCCAAGAGCGGATAAAGGCACTGCGGTCACAAAACTCGGACAACATGTATCAAAACGTGGGCTGTATCCGGGCGAACACGATGAAGTTTCTCCCAAATTTCTTCAAGAAGAGCCAATTGTCCAAAATCTTCATCTGCTTCCCCGACCCTCACTTCAAGGCCAGAAAACACAAGGCGAGAATCGTGTCGACAACGCTCAACTCGGAATACGCCTATGCTCTTCGACCTGGTGGTATCGTGTACACCATTACAGATGTCGAAGACTTGCATATGTGGATGGTTCAGCACCTTGATGCTCATCCTGCTTTTGAGAGGATTTCGAAGGAGGAAGAGGAGGCAGACGAGTGTGTGCAGGTCATGTTGACTGAGACGGAGGAGGGTAAGAAGGTGGCTAGGAATAAGGGCCAGAAGTTTGTGGCTCTGTTCCGGAGGCTTGAGGATCCCCCGTGGTAGTTAGAAGTCAATCGTAAAACAGAAGATGAATTTTATGAAACTGATATCCATGCAGTCATGTGTTGCTTGGACGATTTGACCTCTACCTACGGAGTGTCTGGGTATGGAGTTCTGGGGAAATGATAGCTACGGGTACTTATTTGGATGGATGTAATTGCGGCTTCAAGAGGTAGAACTCGAGGTGATAATTCGGACTTTTCCATGGGAACATTATTGAGATATACCCTCCTGCCAGGGAAACCATTCAACCACTCACAAACATACGCTACTGGTGTTCATGTGTCACTGTGATGTCCAACGTGGGGGTTCGGTGATGTACTTCTCTTGGCTGTCTTGCTGTGAGAGAGCTTCTTGAGTCAGGATACAAGGAACCTCAACCAGGGTATGCTTCATAAAAGTGAGGCTCCTTCAGCATAATGCATCATGTCGTCGAGCAGTTTCATTTAATATATTAGTTCGTACCTGCAGTTACTGTGGCTTCTGTAGCCTCAGTCATGGGTTTCCATGTCCCGCAGACGTACTGACAGGGGTGGATGCATCAAATTACAGCATCCACCGTAATCGATAATGGAACCTAACCGGCTGATAGCACCACCCGCCCAGTTGGAGCCACGACGACACTACATCTCCATCTCCAGACAAGAATGTCTTGTTTGAGGTCAACATCCTGGCGATGGCCCTCAAGCGCAGAGATGCTGCCCTCGCAGGACTCGCAGCCTTCATAGCCTGGGGCGTCGTCGCGAGCTGGCTCCCCGTCCTCCGCTGGGCGGGCCAAGCCTTTGTAGCTGGCTCTTTCGTCACCCTCGTCGTCCTCTTGGCTGCTCTTGTCCTCGTCTCGAGACGACCCAGCGACCGCATTTCACGACCACACGCCGCCGCCTTTCTGGGACCCAAAGCATGGCGATCCGAGGTGCAGGCGCTGCGCCAGCGACAATCATATACCCCGACCTTCATAGCTCCCGAGTCACCCCGCCTCTCCGAAGCTGTCGATGGCCTACTTGGCATGATAGGCCGCGACTTTGTGAGCAGCTGGTATTCCAACATTAGCCGAAATCCTACCTTCTCGAACCAAGTCGACAAAGCTATACGCCAGGCGCTGCTGAGTCTATGCGATTCCCTTCGTGACAAGGACCTGGCCGAGATCGTCACCAGCCGCCTCGTCCCCATCCTCACCGCCCACTTTCGAGACTTTTATGAGGCGGAGAAATCAGTGCGTGGAAAGAAGCTCAACCGATCTGTTACCGAATCTGAAGAACTCGACTTGGCTATTGCATCCAAATTCCGAGATGGTCGTTTACACCCCGCTGCTTCTTTGTCGTTCCCCGACACCAAGATGGTCCAGCAGGACTACCTTCGGACCCTGGTCTCAAAGATTGTACCTCAGATCCTTCCCGAGACTATGCTGTCTAGTCGAGCCGTTTCCATCATTATCCGGGAGATTGTAAGCTGTGCTGTGCTATTCCCAGTTGTCCAACTACTGTCCGAGCCAGACACCTGGAACCAACTTATGGAGAACTTTGGTCGTTCAATGCTTCAGGATAGATCGACGGTGCGCAAGCTTCGAGCAGCCTTGGATCAGCACGCTTCCCCTACACCAAAGTCCAGCAAGCTAGCTTCTATGCCTCGAGTCGCCCCAGGAGATAGCGAGCGCAAGTTCGAAAAGTTCATTCGTGCCATCCGCAAGGTCAATAACCTGTCAGATGCCCGTCGTTTCCGCAGCGAAGTCGCCAGCCAGCTCAAGCGGGATTCACTCCAGGACAATCAAGACCCGGTTTACCTTCGACGATTGGAGATGGGGAAGCGTCTTCTTGACCAGAGAGTCAACCACCTGGCAGCTGGCGGAGATCGTCATGCTCCTGCACCTGCTCCAATGCCGGTTGCTTCTTCACCTTCAAGATTGGAAAATGCATCCCTGGTTGAGCTCTTGCGGGACTCTGCAGGGCTCTCCTACTTCATGGAATATATGGACCGCCAGCATCTTATGCCTCTGGTGCAATTCTGGCTCGTGGTGGACGGCTTCAGGAACCCTCTGGAGGATGATGGCCAAGATGACGAGCAGTTGCCGTCAACACTACCCATGTGGACAGACTCGGACCGTCAGGACCTACAGCAGATTGAACAGGCATATCTATCAAAGGCCGAGTTGAAGGTCCCGGGTTCTTCGAAAAAGGAGGTGAGGGAGTTTATCAAAGCAGGAAAGTCAGCCACAGCGGCTCAATATTACAAAGCCCGTCGGGCTATTCTAAGGGCACAGAGTGCTGTCCTCGAAGAGATGCAGTCACGCTTCTTTCAGAGTTTCAAGAAATCCGACCTATTCTACAAATGTATTGCAGCCCAAGAAGCAGCCAGTGCCAACTCAGTTCGGCTAGTCCATCACCCAGACCCTCAGTCATCCACGAATACTCGATCCAGCAAGACATTACCAGCCAAGCCGAGGCCAGTGGCACGCCTCGCGCCTCCACTGTCTAGTTCAGGAAAGCGAACAGGCTCTGCGTCAGACCTGAGAGCGCTGACCACTAACGGCAATGGGTCAGATCCTCTGACGAAAGCTAGACGCTCTCTTGACGAGAGTTCTTCAAATCCCTTATTTGACGACGATGACATTGATAATGATGGATTGGTGGATTCTGTACAAAGTCTGGACCAGGATACGAATAGTCAACAATTACCGGACACGCAGGTTGTTCAGGCCGTGGAGCAGGCTCTCACCAATATCATGGAAGATGACCGGCCTCAGACTGCCGAGGACCTCCGTGCGTCTCTTTTTGGAGGCGGTGGAAGTGTTCTTGGAGGTAGCATCGATGACAATGCCTCGAGCCTTTTCTCTGGAAATGATAACGACTCCCACCGTGGCTCTATGGATATAGGGGTTAAACCAACTGTCATGAACAAGGAGGGCGAGAAACCGAGTCTGTCATCTCTTGGCCTTGTTAGTGCTGCTTCGAGAATCGGAGTTTTTGTGGATAACGATCTGTTTGGCGATGAAGACAAAGTTCCTGACGACGGAGGTGTGGATGATGGCCCACCGCTTGATGATGAGGACGAAGTCCATGAAGCAGCCCCGGGAGATCTTGGATTGGCAGAAGCCATCACGGCACTTTCCAATGACATTGATCGTCTGGTGGCTCAGGAGGCGGTTGTGGAATCACTGACGCGAAAAGCAGAGTTGACCAACAACACTGCCGAGCTGCGCATTCTGAGAAAGTCCAAGGCTAGTCTCCAGAGGGAGATTCGACGAAAAGAGCTTCAGCGGCAGCAATACGTGGTTCAGGAGAGCGACAACAGTCTCTACGGCCGCTCAACGATCAAGATCAAGTCTATCCAAGTGGGCAAGGAGGAAGACGGCAGAGAATTTGCTCTGTATGTTATTGAGGTTCAGAGAAATGCCGGAGAGCAGATGCCCGCAGCATCATGGGTGATTTCGCGGCGATACAGCGAGTTCCACGAACTTCACCAAAAGCTACGGTCCCGATATCCGTCGGTGCGAGATCTCGACTTTCCGCGGCGGCGCATGGTGATGAAGTTTCAAAGCGAGTTCCTACGAAAGCGTCGGGATGCCTTGGAGAAGTACATGCGAGAATTGCTTCTCCTGCCCGAGGTCTGCCGGAGTCGAGATCTCAGGGCTTTCCTCTCACAGAGTGTAATTGCACAAGGCCAGGACATCCTGGACCGCGAGGATAAGAAGGACATGATGACGCGCCTATACGACTCGGTGGCAGATGGGATGGACGACATTCTGGGCAATATTCCTGTCTTGGATCAGATCTCAGTTGCTGGCCAAAATCTGATTGCTGCAGCTACGAACCAGCTCAATACTGTGCCACTCAACGTCAACGAAGATACGTTCCCGGCTGCCGAGGCTGAGGCCGAGCTGAACGCCTTTGAGAATAAAGAGCTCGAGCCGTTCATTAAACCAATCTGCGACATTTTCCTCGAAGTCTTTGAGCTCAATAAAGGAAACAATTGGCTCCGCGGGAGAGCTGTAGTTGTCGTTCTTCAGCAACTCCTGGGCGGCACTATTGAGAGAAAGGTACGAGACAATGTCAAGATGCTCGTACAAGAGGACTCTCTCCTGCGCTACATTGGCCTAGTACAAGACAGTCTCTGGCCAGGGGGTCAGCTACAACGAGACCGCAAGCCGCGAACAGCGATCGAGAAGAAAAAGACACGCACTGAAGCGAGTCTGATGCTGGCCACGCTGGTACCAGATCTTGCCGGAAGCGTTGTAGGAAGAGTCAACGCGCAAGCAGCAAGTCGGCGCATTTTTGCGACACTGAACAACTCGAGGTTAAAGTAGGTTTGCACATCACTTCTATTTATGGTCTAGCTAACGGACCGATACAGCGCACATCTGGTATTTACAATGATTGATGAAATTGTTTCAGTCATCTTTGAAGAGCTCTGAGGCATAACAAATGGACCTCTGACCCCACAAGGCATCCATTGACATGGACAAGGACATGATACGAGACACACGGCGAAGGCGTTGGGCGTCATTGACAGGGGATTAAGTTGGGCTGGACCAGGCTGTGGTGATTGACGACATGATTTGGCGGTTCAAAATACGACTCCAAGGCCCTGGATGGCTGCCTACGAAGGGAGGTAGAGAGAGCTCTGTTTATCAGGTCTAGTCCATTGACAGATGGCCTGGAATAATATTAATGACACGATTCTCGCGATACTCGGATGATTTGATGATGCTAAGTCTAAGAGAGCCCTGGTGGTTTGTGGGGTTTCTCCCGTCCTGCCCATGTCGGTATGATGAATGCAAGCGAGGGTGTTCGCACATGTGACGCTAGTCTAGCCTACAGTAGCTGGCTGGGCTGTCCACTCCACTAACAACCAGGGCGTGGGCGCCTCGACGCTGGAGCCCGAGATGTTGGTTACCGGGGATATTTCCCGATCTGGCTTTTTGCCACTGTTCCCCGCCCGGTCACCAGCCCTTCAGTCGCAAGAGATAGCACGCGCCCGCGCTGCCCTCTTTCTCCTCTCCACCATCCATCCAATCTCATCATCGCCATCAGCGTTGCCATCCCATCGCCATCACCTCTGGCAGAGATCCTTCGCCAGTCGTTTCTTGGTCCATCGCGCGACTGGCCCCGGAGACCTGGAAACCCCGCACTTGGTTCGAATAACAAAACATTTTGCTCTCCCTGGATTGATTGCTTGCCGCTTGCCCTTGACTTGATTCGACTCGACCCTCCTCCCACCGGCAACATGACAACGGAGGTGTCCTCCACCCGGCTTTACTTGGGAAACCTCCCTCGAAATGGTCCAGACTCATCGCCCTGACGCTCCTAGCCATGCCACTGACACGCTGCCGAACAGCTACCAAGTCCGATGTTGAGGCTCACTTTGCGACTCATGGAACCGGAGAAATCACCGAGGTCAAGCTGATGAACGGCTTCGGTTTCATCGAGTACAAGGATCCCATGGACGCTCAAGATGTCGTCCCGGGTTAGTCGACTCCTCTTCCATCTCTGTGCTGACTGCTAACTTTGACTCTGTAGCCTTTCGTACGTCACCACTCCAGCCCTCGTCTCCATCTGCGCCCTCTGGCTAACACACCATCCTCCAAGACGGATCGAACTTTATGGGAGAACGACTCACTGTCCAGTTTGCCCATGGCCCCCGGCACCGAGAGGGTGGCTTCGGCAACCACGAGCGCGCCGCTCCGCGGCCTCGCCGTACCCCTCATCGAATGCAGATTACGGGACTCCCGAACGATACCAGTTGGCAGGTCTGTTCACACTCCCCGTTCCTTGTCGCTGCTGGATTCCATGGACCTTCTTCCCCTTGTGCCTTGCGCGGAGCTCTGGCTTTTCTGGCTTCGACCCATCGGGACTGCGCCGGGACTAGGTTTAGGGGACGACAACCACGGACCCCCTCCGCCCGTTTTGCTTCCTGGTACTTGACTTGACGGACTGCATTCGCGTTTTGTGGATTACATTACATGGACTTCCGGCGTTTTTCCTGCTCCTGGACAACGACTTACGTGGATTCTGGAAATAGGATCTCAAAGACTTTGCGCGTCAGTCCAGCTTGGACGTGGTCTATTCTGAGACTGGACGCGACTCGAACGGCCGAGGGTGAGTGGATTGATGCCTTTTTTTTTTCGTGACTTTGGCTGACACGAGGTAGATTCGTCGAATTCGAGACTGCTGCGGATCTAAGGACCGCTGTAGAGAAGCTCGACGGTCGAGAATTCAAGGGACAACGCGTCCAATGTGTTGCTGACGTATGAAAAGTATCCCCCGCCCGTCTGCTAAAGCATAATGCTGACTGGCCTAGACTCAGCCTGACGTTCCCGCCCGTGACCGTGGTCGTTCCCGTTCTCCGGGACGACGTCCGTACCCACCTCCCGCGGATGACTACGAACGCCGTGGCCCCCCTCGCGGCTATAGTCCTCGTCGCGACGGCGGATATGGCTACCGTGACCGAAGCCCACGACGAGACTACTATGATGACCGAGCTCGCTATCGATCACCGCCCCGTCGACCAATTGAGGACTATCCTCCTCCCCCTCCTCGCGGTCGCTACGATGACCCGTACCGACGCGACTATCCTCCTCCCCCAGACCCTTACGCCAATGGTCGACCCCCGTACGACCGGCCTCCTCGAGACTTCCCTCCGCGAGAGGGTGGATACCCCAGGGAGGGATATCCCCGTGATTACGAACGTGGTGGACGCTACTGGTAAATCCATCTCCTACAACCGCTTCAGCCGCTTAGTTGGCGGGACTGTCCTTGACCGGCGGTACTAGATTCAACCCTGACCAAAAGCGCCAAGTCTGCGCCACGCAGTCCGGACTGCGAATAGGTAGGGAAGGGCAAGTTTGATACAACCGGCGATAGGCAGGCAGGCAGGCGCAGCGATAATTGACGGACGACCAACGAGTCACTCTTCATGACGGCCAAAGAAAAAAAAGGAATGAGGAGGAACGAACACTGGATGGCGCAGGACAGGGGATAGGAAAGGGGAAAGGCTTGATGAAGGACATGACGAGAAGTGGACGAAAACTGGGAAAATGCTGCAATCGCTCGCACACGACTTGAGATTTTTGGTAATCAATTTCGGTAGGATCAAAGTGTATGACTAGGCAGGCACCAGGGTGGCTTACTATAGGACTTTGAGGATGTGCGTTTGGTTCAGTTTGTGTTATTCTCTTTTGGGGGGATCTTTTTATGTTACCTATGTTGGGACCTTTTTATTCAATCGAGTATCATGTTTCTTTAGTTGTAAGCTAAAATAGGTTCAATGCCATCGTGTGCCTCCATATTGGTATCGAGGGATTTTATGTATAAGTCTTACTCTATAAGGTGAGTCCATACATAGAGCTAAACGTAACGTCTTTTGAAGCAATATCCGAGCCAACTCCCCATCGTCGAGAATAAACCATCTAATCTAATTGATAGACGCCTTTACATGGTGGGAATGCCCTCATACTCGGCATAACCAAGCGCAAGGTTCATGTTTTCTGGTGAAGCTTGTCAGTAACCTTACAATTATCATTGTTAGGAGGAAAGAAACTTACGCAGGCACTGAGTGCTTGCTCCCTTGTTCAGGTTATCTATCGTAGCGCAACTTTGCATAGTTAGCATGATTTGGTCTCTCAAGTCAGATGGCGCAAGACTTACACAACCACGCGCTTGCCGGTGCTGTCAACGGCGAACCCTCCAACCTCAACTCCGTGCTTCTTGTGGATATCCTTCACCAGGGGTGCCTCTCCTACAACCTTGATAAGTTTCTCACCAGCGTAGCGGTCCTGGTAGATCTGTCGGATATCGCGTGAAGTCATGGTCTTGTTGAGGGGGATGTTGACGGTGAGGTGAATGCCCTGGAACCAAGAGGAGACGTGGGGGATAAAGCCCACGGGAGTGCCAAGGTGGCGGCTGATCTCGCGTTCATGGATGTGGCCCGTCAGACTGTAAGGGATAAGGTTGTCCCTGAGGTTGTTGATGTCGTTCTTGGGAGATGGCTTGGTGCCAGCGCCAGAGTATCCCGACACGCCAAAGACGATAGGCTGGCCTTCGATATGCTCGAGCAGAGGCGCAATGGCGAGCTGAGAACCGGTAGCATAGCAGCCAGGATTTGAGACCCTTGTAGACTGAGTAATTTTGGATCGCTTGGTGAGCTCAGGCAGGCCATATGCCCATGTGTCATCGAATCGATAATCGGCCGAGAGATCGACGATGACGCTCTTGCTATCGCCGAGGGCCTCTACGTAGGGCTTGCACACAGAGTTGGGAAGAGCCATGATCCAGCAATCGACGTCCTTATCCAGCCGGGCGACATCCTCGGGCGATAGGTTCTCGTAGATGATCTTGCGCTTGGTATATCCCTCAAGTTCCTTGCCATTGAGCTCTCGCGAAGACACATGTCTCAGGTCCATAAAAGGGTGGTTGTTAAGCAGCTCGATCAAAGCCTGACCAGTGTATCCTCGGGCGCCAATAAGACCAACACGGGAAGGGACATCGTTGGAGGCATTCTTCTTGCCCAGAGGAGGGTTGGGGTTTGTCGTAGTGGCGTATCCCCGTCGCTGCTTGATACCAATGCTCGCAATGGCCTGAGCGACACCTCGGGCAGAGTTGACACGATCATGAGCGGGGGAAGAAGCCACCAAGCTCCTCGTGGACGAGAGGTTTCGGGCGTTGTTGACGAGGGGTGCAATCGAGGCAGACGAGCGAACGACTCGGCGAGCGCCGGCGCGCATAACCACTGAGGTGGCAGAGAGCATGATCCCGGAATGCTTCTCAGCGCAATTGACTCTGTGGCGAAGGGGTCAGGGTGGTGGACGTTGTGGTGAATGTCGAGGACGAAAGTGCGCGCTGTGACTCCATCTTGTGGTGGGTTTTATCCCCCTGCTTCGGCTTCATGTACTCTTTTTCTTCTGTGTACCCTTACCTAAGCTCCACTCACTACCTACGGCATTTAGTGCCTTGGTGGGGAGAGAGCAGGCGCCGAGATCGCTCGAACCAGTCATGGCGCATCCTTGACTCGCAGTTACCTAATTAGTATTCACAAAGTGGCAAGGCCAAGGTGCATCAGCAGGAACCCTCCCGTTCGTATGAATTCTTTTTTTCGATATCAATCAGTGAAT
The DNA here is from genome assembly GCA_003947015.1 of Fusarium sp. AF-6. NCBI lineage: Eukaryota > Fungi > Ascomycota > Sordariomycetes > Hypocreales > Nectriaceae > Fusarium > Fusarium sp. AF-6. The sequence continues at coordinate 34,798 of NKCJ01000118.1, forward strand.
GCTGCATGTTGATAAGCAAAAAAGCAGGATCTATCCGTTGAGGTACCCCGCGGCCCCGCTGATGCTCCACATTGAAAAAATCACCCATGTTTTGTAGCACCCACCCCTGCTTCATCATGACTCTTTGAAAGGAGGTAGTCGACATTGTTTGTTGTGTTTATTTTTTACTAATGTTTTCATGAGGCTTTTTATTACAGAACTGAACCATTTTGTGTCTGGTTGAAAATTGGTTATTCAAGTAGTCCCAGCCAGACTATCTTGATCGCTGTATATCTAAACTTGCAATTGTGTCTAGTCTTGTGCCGAGGAGCATCCCCCACGGTGTTCGTAGAAGATTGGGGTCTTTAATTTGGACACCTTCTCTCGGGGCGGGATATAGTGCTTATAACGTGGGGGGGCATTGGCCTAATAGAATTGGCGGTTTGGGAACATTGGATGCGTTCTTGTGCAGGGCCATGAGAAATAGCAAAGAAGAGGCGCATTCTGGTGGGGGTTACATAGAGGACAGTACTTGGGCTATTAATACCCGTCCCCGAACCGTTTATTATACCGAGATGAAACATAGAGTGAGCATACGGCTTGCTTATTGGATCATTGATAATAAACAAACTTGATGCTGTGACCGATGTGGACGGAGAGGCCTACTCTTGGCTATCATCCGAGGGAAACAGCCGTATCCTACAACGGTGGATATTGGCATACAAGCTATTCATGAGCACCGGCTTGCTACCTATGTTTGGCACCTGATGCCTGAAATGGAGAGGGAGAATGCAATGTCGATACCAGCTGAACTAATACCCTCCGTTGAGTGGCATTCTTGGCATATACCCCGTCTACTCCTTGGTGTTATTACTGCCTAGGCTTACGGTTTACTGCCCTATATGAGACTGAAATCATGGATATATCTGCTTCAGCCCTTCATCATGGCTTCTTGGCTACAAACCTTTGGATTGGTTATACGATGAAGGGCGATCGCAAGAAGGGGAGATCACTAGTCTCGAGCGGCGCGACCAGAAAGTTGGATGGAAGAAAGTAGCACGGAGCACATCAACCTCCTATATGAACAGCTCATATGCAAGGCGCTATGCTGTTCTAGGTTTGATGATAAAAGACAGACTCATTGTGAATCACGAGAACCAGTAGCCAGACGTAGGATACACGCCCTCGCTCAAGGAGGGAGCGTAATGGATCGCGGCTGATCTAGAGTAAATGAACAGGACTAAACAAGTTTGATTTTGTGTTTCCAAAAAAGGACCTGGATCTATCGCACAAAGTAGAAAGGATGCTCGAGCTTGGCGCCATCAGTTGCTCCCGTGGTGCCTTTCCCATAGTATACAATTAAAGAAAGAAACTCTGAACTCCCATGATAGGATGGCGATGGCGTGATTCGCGAATAGCGGCTGATAAGGGGATGGCGGGTGCGGGTGTGGGTATGTGGGTGTATATATGGTGATATCCAATATGGAGGTTGATTAAGGATGGAAATAGACGGTAAATTAAGCCGTCTTCTTCCACTGACTGTAGACGCCGATAAGACTGCTCAGGGTACCGGTCAGGCCGACGATGCCGTCGTCCAGGAAGCCGACCCAGCCGAGACCGGAGACGGGAACGCAGATATCGCAAAGGTCGCAGAAGAGCTGCTTCTTGGCGGCGGCGAGCTCACTGTGATGTGTCAGTACATGTATCATGATGATGAGGTAACAAGCGCGCATGACGAGATAGGCGAGCGCAAGGGAGTGAACGCCAACTTACATGGAGATGGTCTTGCTCTCAACAACACCCTCGCCCTCCTTCAGGTCTACCTTGGAAGCGCGCACACTTAGCTGGCGTAGAGTATACAGTTGACCAACGATGCTGAACATGATACCGATGGCCCAGAATCGGTAGGCCTCCTTCTGGAAGCGCTTGGCGTGATCCCACTTGCGGAAGCCGACGGCGTCAGGAATAGTAGCAGCATCGCAAGTCAGGTAACCGGCATAACCCAGCTGGCGACCGACAGAGGTGTAGCGCAGGACGGGGTCCATGGACTTGGCGTCGCTTGCGGTGGCGGCAGCCTTGAAGTGCTCGACAAACTTGCCAGCACGGAACACCTTGCGCATAAGGCCGAACTGCTTCTTGAGGGTGTTCCAAGGGGCGATCTTATCCGGAGTACCGTTGGTGCGGAGGAGGTACCAGGCATAGAAGCGGGCAAAGTACTGCAGGACGCGCATGAGCTTGTCGCGACCGAGGGTTGTGGCCATGTAGCGCAGGTAATGCGCGACTGTCGGGTGGTAGATGAGGGCGTCGGCGACCATGGTTGCGGTGATGGAGGATTCGATGGGGGAGTTACAGTAGCACGTGTCGTATCAAGAGTTGATGGTGATGCGAGATGGCGAAAGCTCGGAGGTTTGCACAACAGCAGCAGCAGCAATCAATATTCGGCGATGACCAAGACCGGACTAAGTACGGGGAATTTGCTCTTCACCAGTGAGGAGCCAGCAATTAGTGATGAAACAAGGCGAGATGGAGATGGATTGGTCGATGGAGAAAGGATGATGATGACAGTTCCAAGTCGATGGCTATTAAAAAAAAAAAGCTGGGGAAATGGGAATGGATTCAATAAGACGTGCGCGGCGTGGGGATGGGATGAGATGGAGCAAAATCGGAGACTTGACCGAGCCCGGAAAACGGGCTTCACATGCCGAGGTCCGCCCCCGTGAGCGGGAGGGAGGGCAGCTTTTAAGCTTGAGGGGAAGAGAGCGAGACAAGCAACACAAGCACAAGCTTGACTCGGCTCTCTCAACGGCTCCTATCTGTGCTGCCAGAATAGGTACTTAATCCAGCTAAGCCCAGGTTCGGCTCTGGTAGCAAGAAAAGGGGGCCAAAGGTAAAGCTCCTATCGTCATCTTGGTTTCCATTTTCCGTCCCCGCAAAAAAATATCCATAAAAGGTCGTTTTCGGTCTGGGGAAAAGAGATTGATCCCTACGGCAAGTGCCCGAGGCTCGGTCTGGTTCCTGTTTGAGAGCAGGCTTTCGATCCAGTGAGAGGAGAGCGCGGAATGGGACCCATTGCGCTTTTGGCGCCCTTAGGTTCTCATCAATGCTCTTCGGACTCTGTCCGTTCCTTGCATTCGAGCTTGTCGTAAGACAACCCCGGCTGTCCGGATAACCTTTAACCCGGCGCCGGTGCCCCGTGAAGGATTTCCAAATTGGGACGAGGAGCTCAGGAACAAGAAAGGGAAGGCTACTGCGGGGGTTGCACGTGATATAAGGGAGCTGGGTCAAAATGCCTCAGGCAGTAAGTGCTCAATGGTGAGGCATCAACCCCCAAACCTTTGGGTCCCCGCTTTCTTCACCTCGGGATCTCACCTCACGACATCTGACAGCCGCCGCGCCGCCCAATCTCTTCCGAGGAAAGTTTGGGAGCAGTCACAGGGATCTCCACCCCGCTCAATCTCGAATCTGAGCGTGCCACCCCCACCGGGAGGGGAGAAGAAATCATGATGGCGGGAATTGGCCGGATGCTGTGGCGGTGACTTGGATCAAAAGTCATCAGTTACTGGTCAGGACTCAATGCCATGATACCCCTTGGGGGAGCAGGACCTGAGCATCACCCGGATGCCCCTCCTCTCCACCGACGCGGAGAGGAGGCAGACACGCCAATTACTCAAGATGTGGGGAAAAACCGGGACCAACGCCAACCTGGAGCGGCTCCCGTAGCGTGCCTTTACGTCTCGAATACTCTCTGATGGAGGGGCATTGGAGGCTGGAGATTGAAGGGCCCCGGGAAATCCTCTTGCACCGCTTCCCCTCGGCCGGCAATGCCCCAATCGTACCCCAATCGACCCGCGTCTCGGGACTTGGACCGCGCTGAGATTCGCCGAGGCCTTACTGAGGACGCTGAAACTCGCTGCGTGCCACCCGCAGCCCGCGACGCTTTGCCGGGTCACGCAGGGCTGTGAACCCGATACGACGCCCCCATGGAGCCGCGAGAGCTCTGTTTGCTGCCCTGCGGTTGGTGCAATTCCCCACGAGACCTCGTCGCCGCTCGCCGTTGTCAGGGTAGAGCGCCCGTCGATGGCCGGCGTATCATCGTCATCCCGTCGTGAAGTCACGGACGGACGCGGTTGCTTGCTTGCTTGCCGTTGCTGTTGCTCGGCCTTCGGTTCCGGACTTCTCTCGTCCGACTTGCTTCTTCTCCCTCCTTCTTCTCCCTAATCTTCTCTTGATCTTCTTCTTTCATCTCCCTTTTCCGCTTCGCGATACCCTCAGACGACCCTCATAAGCCATTGTCTCTGCTTGCTGCTTGACGGCTTAAACCTTGTGTGCTCGGCTTAAGCTCTTGTCCCTTCTTTGCTCGTTCAGCTTCCCCTCTCCTTCATTCCACATCCTACACCCCCAAAATCAGACACAATGGCTTCCAACGGAAACAAGATGCACGAGTCCGAGAAGGTCAACACAAACATTGTGACCCTCACTCGTTTCCTCACTGAGGAGCAAGCCAAGCACCCTGAGGCTACTGGTGACTTTACGTATGATGCTGCTTACCTCGGCTTTCATGATACCCAACTGACAATGCCTGTTCAGCCTGCTTTGCCACGCTCTGCAGTTCTCTTTCAAGTCTATCGCCTACTACATCCGACGCGCTACCCTCGTCAACCTGACCGGTCTGGCTGGTTCTTCCAACATCACCGGCGACGACCAGAAGAAGCTCGACGTCATCTCCAATGACCTCTTCATTGAGGCCATGCGCTCCTCGGGCAAGTGTTCGCTGCTTGTCTCTGAGGAGGAGGACGAGATCATCTACTTCCGCGACGCCAAGGACGCCCACTATGCTGTCGCCTGCGACCCTATTGACGGTTCTTCCAACCTGGACGCCGGTGTTTCTGTCGGCACCATCTTTGCTATTCACAAGCTTCCTCCCGGTTCCAAGGGCTGCAAGGAGGATATCCTCAAGCCCGGAACTGAGCTGCTGGCTGCCGGTTTCACCATGTACGGTGCCTCGGCCCAGCTCGTCATCACCATGCGTGGCGGCTCCGTCAACGGTTTCACGCTTGACAACGGTATCGGCGAGTTCATTCTGTCGCACCCCAACATGCGCCTGCCCAAGTCGCGTGCCATCTACTCCGTCAACGAGGGTAACTCCCTGTACTGGGAGGACAAGACGATTGGCTACTTCAACTCGCTCAAGAAGGCCCAGGAGAACGGCAAGCCCTACAGCTCGCGTTACATTGGTTCCATGGTTGCCGACGCTTACCGAACCCTGCTCTACGGAGGTATCTTTGCTTACCCCGCCGACAAGAAGAGCCCCAAGGGCAAGCTCCGTATCCTGTACGAGTGCGCGCCCATGGCTCTTATCTTTGAGAATGGTTAGTGGCAATTGATTTAATGTCGTTCAACATGCTAACTCGACTTTAGCTGGTGGCCAGGCTGTCGACAACAACATGAAGCGAATGCTCGAGGTGGTTCCCGAGCACATCCACGACCGAGCCGGTATCTTCATGGGTAGCTACGATGAGGTTGAGCGGGTCAAGGCTTTCCACAAGTAAGGTGTAATTTGCTATACGATGCTATGTAACAAATTGTTTTGTTGGGAGGGGGGGAAATCATGGAAGCAGTAAAATACCAAAAAGCGAACATCATGAATGAAATGAGCATTTAATGACCAAGTCATGACACCATTCTTTGCCATGCCATGATACATGATGAATCTCATGATGCATTACCAGAAGCGAGGAATGAGCTTGGGTGTGTTCTTCTTCCACTCTTGATAGTCCTTGCGATGACCATATCGTTTGTCGTACTTTTCTTCGCTCAATGGGATGCCAGATACCTTTGTTAACAACAGTGCCGCAAAGGCAGGGCTCACATAAGACAGCGCAGTCGTAGTGAGGATACTGCCCGCACTACCTGACAGGCCCAGAGCTAGCTGAACGGGCTGTCTAGCTAGGATACCAGCGGCGACAGTAGCGATACCTGTCCAGAGGGTGATTTCACCAAAGTAGTTGGGGAATTGACTGCGCATGTTAGTCAGTCACCTGCAGGTCATCTTTCAACAGCATCTCATACCTTTTAGAGAATAACCCACGCGTCATGAAATCCTCATCATGAAGCTTCTCCTTCTTCTCTTTCACCCACGCACTCTTCTGCCGATCAGCGATAACCTCGCACGCAAAGCCGCCCGCCCAGATGGTCAGTCCGAGGATGTCTGTGAGTAGGAGTTTAGGCACAGCTGCAGAGAGAACAGCTGGGGGTACGGCATTGAGAAGGATGACGGGCGAGAGACAGAGTGAGACCCAGAGAGCTTGACCGAAGAATGCGCCGGCGAATTTTGGAGGTGAGGTCTTGATTTCATCGAAACGTGAGTCGTGGCCGTTTTGAAGGACTCGAGCAAAGAGGTAAGATCCCACTACAACACGTCAGACATCATCTCCGTAGATGTAAAATAGCTTACATCTCGTCGCCCAAATAGCCACGGCACCTGTAAGCACCAACTGTCTCCAATCGGCATGCCTAAGAACAGTCGGTCCTTGACCGCGCAGGACGGAGATGACACTGGGGATGACAGGCCCAACGAGGCGGGGCATGTACAGACTCAAAGCACCGACGGCGAGGAATGTGAGGGAACCGCTTAAGTCGTAGATACGATCGGATTTGGCGGCTATTGAGGGGAGACCTGCTGCTGCTTGGAGGGCGAGGGCGGTTGTTACTGGGGGGAGGAGGGCGCGGAGGAGGGATGGCATTCTGACAGTGTTGTAAGCAAATGAACTCAGTCAGAAAATAAGATGCTGTGCCCGCTCATGCTGGATGTTGTCTTGTATATAAGGTATGAATTGGGGGTTCTCTTTGTCTCACAATGTACATTTGAGAAAAAAAGTCGTGACGCAATAGAGTCGAATCGGATGCTCGATGCCCGACCCGCCCCTCCGATCTCCGCGCCGAACAGACGAGCTCCGGGTCGGGATGCGCGGAAGGGCCGGGCACCGAATTGAGATATGCACAACATCGTTGACTTGAATATTACCGTCAGCTTTTGCATTTTGAGGCAGCTGCTTGGTTTAACCACTAGAAATACATCTGATTGTTAGGAATGCTGTCTACAGCAGCCCGCAGAACAGCATCTTCCACCAAGGACGCGCCTCCGTCTCATCCCTTCGCGCCGGCTTTCTCAAATCCTCTTCATCACTCTCATCTCCATCGCAAGTCTTGTTAATAGCCGCGATGGAATTGACGACGAGCTTGAAATCGCCATCCTGCTGGTCAAAGAAGCTAACCCATGTCAGTGTAAAAAGCTCGGAATGACATCCGAAAAACTCACCTTCGCATCATGAGCGAAATCCTCTTGACATCTCCCAAATCCAAAGGCTTAGGATCATCAACATCCCTCCCTCTATACGTAGCCTTAAACTCATCCCACTTCATAACAATGATTCCACCCTCGGTAGGAGGTTCAAAGTCAACCTCCCAGCTAACACCAGCCTCATCCCTCCCATCCTCCCTCCTCTCAGGAATAGTATCCTTAACGGTGAGAGTAAACTTTTGCTCCGAGTTACCCGCACTGAGATCCAGCTGCAGACCGGCTGTCTGGGAGAGGTCGAGGGATAGGTCACCCTTTGTACGCTGGGAGGCGAAGCCTGCGCCGCCGAGAGTCTTGGTGTCAAGGTTTCCGTGGAAGATGGCTTGTGAGTTGCAGATTGTTAGGTTGGAGACGCTGGAGCCGCCTCGGACACGGTCGTCAGAAGCAGTCCAAAGGTCCTGAGACCAAAGACTAAAGAAAACATCAGTATATAACGTTTCTTCACGATAGATTCAATGAAATACGCACCGGTCACCGCCAAAGAGATATGTCAATCGATTCGCCATCTCTTCCTTTCCGTCAATTGATACGTTATTGTTTGTTTGTTTGTTTACCGTTTGTTGAGAGGAGATGAAAGAGAAAGTTTAAAATTCCCCAGACTGTTTAATAACCCTTGTCGATCTAGACTCGCTTTTTTTTCATGAGATGCCGAGACCCCAATGACATAATTGACTCTCAACTCCCGATGCCAAGACGGGAAAGAGTAAAAAGGACAAAAGCTCGATTTGAGCATAATATCCACTATGTGCATAGTCAACGACAGTCTTTAGCTAAAGCTCATCAACACCGATGATATACAAAATTTCATCCCAACTTGAATTATACATATTGAATCATTTTCTCATTTTCATATTCCCCCGTGCGTTGTTATGTGCGTTGGGTGGTGTCAACTATAAAATCAAGGTTCACACCTAAGCAGTCTACTACTACAACACATGCAAGCATGGATGATAACGACACTCACTCATCAATTCTAGACCCGATCCCTGGACAAGCCAATCGACACGTCTTCACGAAAAAAGCAGCCCCCTTTTACACGACTAAACCAACTAATAACCCTAACTACTGCAAGGACAAGGACAGCATGTGTTTCCTTTCTCTCTGCTACGTAACTCTCTTCATTACCCCTCCCCCTTTGCAAGTTCTTCCTTTCCACAGCCTGATCCTCCTCCTCCTCCTCCCCTCATGACCCCTGTCTCATCAATCATACCGACGGCGGCCGTTCAATACAACCTCCGCGTCCGCGTCCGCGTCCGCATCCGAGCAAGCCGGGAGACTACAGCTAACTACACGTAGGTAGGTCGCAATCTTTATTATCCCGAATCCCTTCGGGACTCATAACTGCCGAGCCCGATCTTTCATGCAAGCTTGTGAAATGGTACCAGTCCGTAGTCCACGTCCACGTCCACCACTAGCAAAAACAACGAGTAAACGCCCGTTTATGCCGTAGCCTGCTTTTCTTTCACCGTCCAGCATCAAACCCCCCAGCACGTGGACCAAGCCCCTGCAAGGAAGTAAAAGGATGGCGGGCTTTTAGAATTTACCGCCCCCAAAAAAAAAGACGATGCAAACCGCAGATTTTCAATGTTGTACACGCAATACATACGCCAACAGATACTTTTTCAATCCCCCTCCTCAGCTGAGGAGACGACCCGAGAACGAAGGAGGAGGGGGGCCGGGCGGGCGTATGTTCTAGACATGTCCTTGTGCATTTTGCAACGCCTCAGCCTGGTTTTCTGCAAGCCCCCTTCTTCGTCTCCCACGCACGCCTTTGGGGCTGTTTTTTTTTACTCAAGCCATGGGGCGGCTCTGCAGAGCGCTATCTGTTTTGAGCTTTTCAGCTCTATTCCAGTCTCCTCAGCTGCTTTTCTTGGCTTCCGTCGAGACAAGGAGATTTGTGTCTTTGATCAGGCCAGACCAGACCAGGCTCAGTCAAAGTTCTGGTCACACACATAGGACTTGTTTTGTCTGCCTCATGGGATCCCAATCTCTCTCATGCTAGGTCCCCAAGGTAGGATCGAGGCCCATGACACCAAGACCCATCCATGGCCCAAGTCCCCAAGTCCTAGATCCTTCAACCGACACATCCATCCATCCATCCCATCAAACAGTCACATTCACACCATTGCTTGGACCAGGCTCTGATTCGTAAGTTACTGTTGCACATTTCTCCTTTCATCTAATTTGTTTGTTTCGATGGCTCGCGAATATCTACTCAACAAAAAGGGACCGGGGTCTTCCGACCCTGCAGCCGCCATCGTCGCCTCCATCCCTCGCTCCCAGCCTGCCTGCCTGTCTGCCTGCCTAGTCCCATCCATTGCGTCCATTCATAATCCAAAATGTACAATTCATACATTGATTGATTTGCCATAAACGCCTCATGTATCTTCTTTTCCATCGCCATCCCAGATAGTAATCAATAACGTTCGTCCATCTTTGCAGCCGTCACAAGCCAACCAAGTCGAGCCCTTCGATGGTTGGTGCGTAAAAACGAGGGCAGACGATGTGAATCGCCTGAATGATGCCACTGGCCTAGAGCCAAGGTACCCACGGGAAGAAGAAGAAGAGTGTGGAGAGTGAAAGAAACCAAAAATATCAAAACCCGCCATGCTGTAATGCCTTGTGAGGCTCATCCCAACGCCAAAGTAAAAGTGCAAATTCATTCGCTTTTGGCTCCCGGTTTATCCGGGTCGCCAGGCCAGTCCCAAGACTCCCGTCTTTACACTTATTGAGGGTGCATCAGACCGGGAGAGCCGGGCATCGACAGAGGAGTGGTGGGATAGTCGAAGCCGGCCTCTGAACAGTTGGCCGAATGGTCGAACGTGTGCGAGAGCGGAGGAGTCTGGAACCCCATCAGCAACGTGGATCTCGAGTAGCCCCGCGGGGCATTTGACTGGCGTAACTCACATGAGGGTTGGACTGATCGTAGGGGCTTGGGGCGTTGAAGTCCATGGGAGGCATGTAGCTGTAAGCCATGTAAGGCGCGAGGCCGTCGTCGCTGGAGTACGACTCCCGCTTGATGGCGTCGCTAAAGTGCGTCATCGAGGGGAGCGTCATGGGAACGGTGGAAGCCGTCAGGTAGTTGGGGTAGGCGTCGGCCGTGGTCATGGCAGGGTAGGACTGAGCCGAGCCGTAGGGAGCGAGGAGGATCTCATCGGGAGCTGGGTAGGTCGAGTATGTGAACTGAGGAGGGCTGTTGGAGCGAGCTCGGTCGTCGTAGGTGCCAGGGAAGAAGAGATCGTCAGTTGGCTCCATGGGAGGAGTGAACTGGCCCTGAGAAACCACAGGTTTGGCCGGAGCGGCCTGCGACTTCTGAGACTTGGAGGGCGATCGCTTCGACTTTGTCGTCTTCTGGGGCTGCTTGTCCGAGTCGGCATCGTCAGAAGAACCGGCGCGGCGCTCGAGGTCTTCCAGACGGCGCTTGAGCTTCTTGCCTGCGGGGGGTTAGTGGGAGCTGGTGAGAGCTTCACACTCGAGACTTACGGTAGTTGCGCTGAGCAATGCGATTTTGGATGCGGCGGCGCTCAGCAAGATCAGAGATCTTGGTCCAGTCCTCATCGGGGTTGGCAGAGGCGCTGAAGGCACTGCTGGTTCCCGAGTACTGTCTGGGAGGTGGAGGAGCTGCCGCGTAGGCGTAGGCGGGTTGTGACATGAACACGGACATTGTGTGTGTTGATGTTGTAGACTGAGGGTTGTAGTAGAGAGACGTCGTGGAGGTGTTGGTCGTCGCTGTGTTCAACGACGAAGCTTTAGACAGTTCCCGAAGCACAATTGGGACGAGCTGGTGTTGTGTAGTTGATCTGTCTGTTCTGTCTGCCAAAGCCTGCTGTTCTCTGTCTGCCCTTTCTCTGTCTGTCCTTGTATGCGAATGGAGTAAGGCTGTGGAGGGGGGATGGGTATATATAAGAGAGATGAGTGATGATTGAGTGAACAAGAGCGAGCAAGAGGAAGCAAGCAACCTTGAAGCTGGTGATGAACTTGGAGATCGATGGAGAATGGGTGGAATGGTGAGGGGAAGAAGCTACAATTAAATATACAGGATCCAAGTCCAAGGCCAAGCTGAGAGTGACGAAGGAGCTGCTGGGGCGTGGACGATTGAGGGGGACATGTAGCGCTGGATAGCCCATGTTCCTGTGTACTGCCTGGGTAGAGCAACGCAACTGCACTGCAGCATGGAGGCGTGTGGTCGCAATCCCTGGAGTTGCACGCCCTCACCAACGCAACGGGAAGCACACACCCCCCAGCACGGCCACAGACCAAAAAAGGTCCTGGGAGGGGGTGGTGGGAGGGGTGTGTGTGTGTGCGAGTGCGAGAGAGTGTGTGTGGTGTCTCTTGGTGGTGGCCCGCCTTTTTGGAGGTGGAGGAGGCAAAGACATGGATCCTGGGCTCCTCAAGCTGGCAGGGCAGGGTAAATGGCCCTGGGCCCTGGGCCTGGCGCTGCCTGCCCCTCTGGCCTCACAGGGCTGCTGCTGTTACTGCTTGGTGCTAGGAAGGTGCCAGGTGCTACACTACGCAGGTGGGTACAGAGGTGCACCTTCCCTGCCCATCCCATCACAACCTGGCTGAGCCCCAATGCAGAACAAGGTACGTACCTCCGCCTTTTCCATCCTTCGCATTCGTCTCGCATTTGGGGTCTTTTGGCAGCCCATTGGCCCCTTCGCATCGGATACCCGAGTACTGTACTGAGCAGTTAGTAGTAGGGGGAAAGCAGAGGCAGAGGCATTGAGCTTCATCTTGCCGTATCCGTTCTTGCTACCAAGAGCATTGACGATTACTACGAGCCCTATAATACCACATGAAACTGCCGCTCATTTTACCCTACCGGCCCGTGCAATGAGATGAGTTGAGTTGAGTTGGGAACGGATGATGAACCAGCCAGCGCCAGCCAACTCCGTGTCCGTGTCCGTTTTGCCCACCAAGAAACAAGATCAATCTCGCAAACAAGGTAGATAGTAAAAGCACTGAAGGATTGATCACTATGAAAAGGCGGTTCAACTAACAATTTGATCCGTCTCTTTCTGTGCGACGGAGGGGAGTGTCGCGGCAGTGGTGTCTACACAAAAGAGCGGGATTCGAGCTCTCGAGGCAGAGAGTCAAATGCAACTTCGGGATCCATGGGATGGGAAGGGCCATACCACCTTTGACCGTCATGACTGGAATCCGTTTGCTGCACTGCGGTGCACATTGGCTGGACCGGAAAAGTACGTACCGGTGCGTATACTTTGAGCATCACGTTCTCTCGTCCTTTTGCTATGCTATGCTCTGGTAGGTATGGATTGCGTATCCTTCTGCCGTCGCTCCCGTGAGTCGTTCGTCACGTAACATCAACGGTGGAGAGAGTGTGAACGCCCAGGCGCAGCCGCCGGCAGCAGCGAAAAAGGCGGAAGCAAAATAGAAGCATCAAGTCAAGGCAAGCCTTCAAGCCACCAGCAATGCCATGTCGCCGTTTGAAACCTACAGCTGTGCTGTGCTGCGGTGCGGTGCTCCAGCAGAAGAAAGACCCTTTGAACGGCGACCTACTTAGCTCATACTAACTCAAGCCCTGTCGGCGAGCCAGGTTCCGGGGTGATTGGACGGGAACTCCAAGGCAGAATCCAGAGGCGGGCTAATTATGCCCATGAGTGCCCACAATAGCTCAAAGCTCGAGTCGATTGCCGCGTCCGTCTCTAGCGGCAGGCGAGCATCGCCTTGTTGCTCTCCACTCCCGAGCCTCCCCGGGCCCGACCGACAACTGAGATGCTCTGTTTAGCTGCTTGTACACAGACAATTCCAAAAAAGGTTTCGCAAAGCCCATCGTTGCTTCAGTCAAAGTCACCACCACCTACATCATTTTACGACGTGACGGGCAATTAGTGACAAATCCTCAGTAACCAACCAGAGCATCTCCATCCCAGGCTTCCATCTCGCCTCTAGGACCGCCTTCCCGGTCGAGCAGTAGGAAAGGCTTGGCTTGGATATGGATATCGATTCGACCCAAAGGGACCTTTGGCCGGGCCGATCAGTAGCTCGTCTTGTTCGTAGGGCTGTGTGACGACACCATTCCCTAGCTGCTCTTCAGGCCTGACCACAAGAGCCCTGCTAGACTGTTAGACAACGGCGATAGCGAACACAGAGTCATCGGCGACTTATCCGCACCGTTGCGGGTTTAGCTGCCCCCCAGACGGATGAACAACAGCAATCCATCACCATCATGCCATGATGCCCCAGTCCCCAAGGTCCCCATTGCCGTGTCGCGCCTAATCCACCAGATGTCCCCCCCTCCTCTCCAATCCTTCCGCCTGGCACCCTCCACACCCAACAGCATGGGACACGACCATGATTCACCCAACCGGCCCCAGTGCCATCCGCGTGGCTCATCTCTGTCGAGTCTTGGCTCTTCTCCCGTGGCAGCTTACATGCAGCAATCCTCGAATTGGGGGGGTGGTAGGTAGGTAGGGGGGACCCTTTGGACGACAAATGTCACTTGTCATCAACAAGCGTAGCGCCTCTTTCGAAGAAGCGTTGCACTCCAGAACTGGAATTTCGGCCGCTTTCACCACCAAGCTTTTTTAACAAGCGCGACCGCGCGAAGTTGAACGCGACGGCAGCGAGACTGAGAGACGCTTAAGCCCTGGCGGCCGACCCCTGCCCCTCCCCCAAACTACTAACTACGACAACGACCGTTCACTCACATCAGTGGCGACGCGTCGCTCCGTTTGACTCGATTCGCCGGGAACACGCCAAGGGGGAAGAAGAGGGGTTTGCCCGCCGGCCAAACGGTTTAGTTACAATGTGTGTTGTCTCTTGCGGCGGCGGTTGACGGATTGACGTTTCGCCCACTATCCATGCTGCTGCTGCACCAAGACAAGACAACTACGTAGCGTAGTAGTATTAATCCCACCGTTAATCGTGGTCCGCGTAATTAGCCCTCAAACCGACTTGCTCGCTCGCAAGGGCGCTCCTCGCCTAATATCCCAAGGGGCCCTGCTCCCACGGGGCACAGGACAGGCCAACGGATTCTGTACCCGTAGACGGAGAAAATACCCTTGCTCCTGTGTTTTTCCTTACTTGGTCTGTTATGGGGTAGGTAGGTTGCGTTGCGCTGAGGAGACCACTTCATGGGTATGGGTATGGGGTACGGTACACGCAACCTATGATACCGCAAGGTTCCCGAGAGACCCGGGGTGTTTGATGACAATTAACCCAAAGGACAAAAGATGGATTCCTCATCGCCCGCTACCAAGCGAGCGGGTGACATTGGCAGCGTCGATCAACCGCCTCTTGCGAGGTGCTTCGCCTGGCAAATCCTTCCCTTCCCTTGACCATGGCCGAGAGACCCGGTTTAGTTACTCTCTCTACTGTCAAAAACGGAGCTCCACGGAGTTCCTGCGAGCCGTGTGGCTCAACAACAACCCAACCTGCCGCAGCGCGGTAGAGAGTAAGCGCTGATTCTTTTTTATTTTGGGGTATCGGTTACACTTGGAAGGGCTGCATTGACGCGCTGTTTCTTGGTCAGCAGTCTAAACTCTTTTTTTTCGCTCATCACTTGTGTAAGTCGAGGGAATTACGGATGGAAGCCGTGGAAAAACAAGCCATCTTTGCCCAGCCGGCTCCGTGGAACTGGGAGATTCCGGCTCCGCGTTATGGAGGAGGCCAGGTCGGCCGCCGTCCCAAACTAAACTCCACGGTGGCGTCGCCGACAACTCCGCAAGACTTGAACTTGCTGCTGTGCTCATTAAGATGAATGGCATGCAGTTTATGAGCCATAACGGAACGACATTTTGAGCCATATGCTAATCAACTGGGGGGGCGGACTAAACACCATGATCAAACATTGCGGACCGTGGGGAGGGTTGCGCCCGTGGCACCTGCGCCTGGCGGAGAGGAGGAGCGCTTTGTCCTTGTCCTATTCCAAATTGCGACGAATAATCGAAAAAGTAGGGGGGGCGGCTTTTGTCAAAGTCCGCAGAGGAGAGGAGGTCGGAGAATGGAACATCAAGATAATTCTCGAGATCCCTGTCAGCTTGAACTTGACCGATCGCTTCGGGGAACAGAAGAAAGAGCCAGACAGACGAAACAAGCGCCCAACAATTGTGACAAAACAAACTAGAAGGCCGCTGCGAAGCCTCGTTACAGAGTGCGAGCGAGTCCAGTAACAACACCATGTCATATTTCGCGAGGATCCCCCCAGTCAATCCTGGGCGCGCGCCATGTTGCTTTGTAAGGCTTGGTTATTTTTGGATGCACGGGGGGACTCAGGCCAGGCATATCACATCGTCTCACTCTAATTGGTCACGTCTCCCGCGAACGGTCGAACTTTAGAGAAAAAGGGGACGACTCGGGTCTCCAATTCGACCGCCAGCCGCACGTCGCAACGTTTCAAGCAACCCTTTTCCCACTGACTTTTTTTCCTCTTCGGGAAACTCGGTCTGTGAGTGGCTGGAAGTTTACGGGTGGGGCGGGGTCCGCGGACGAGGCTTGGCTTTTTGGCTTGGGGGCAGGACGGGAATTGGTGCTTTTTTTGGGTTAAATCTCCGGAGCTAGACAGGGATTGAGATGGAATCTCTTTTTTGTTGCTTGTGAGTGAGTGAGTGAGTGTTTGGTCACTTTTGGCGAGTGAACCAACCTCTGGTGTTGCACGGAGACATCATGAGTTTAGAGGTTGGGTATAGCCTCATTATGCTGCAGTGTCACTTTCTGCATTGACAGACGTGACAAAGTGCCGATGCAAGAGAAATAGGCAACAACCAAAGTTCCACCTCTTCAAGTATTTGCCACAATCTCGTCGTTTCTTTCGACTCACATGTCTCGATTTGTCACATAGGACTTGGGTAGCCAGCACAGCACATCACAGCAAAGCGCGCGGCATACTACGCACAACAGCATCTCGGAACCCTCTCCCGCCGATGCATACCTAATTAAACAAGAGTCCGAATGAGGCGATATTCATCGAGTATTTTGATCAACTACCTAGTCAAAGTGCACACGCCCTACCACGACCTTGATCCTCCCGCCCATCTGAACCCATGTCCAAAGCGTTGAAACAAAGACAGCCATCAAAAAGAAAAAGAAGAACAAGTCAAAAAAATATACAGAGCCAAAGAGCCTAGAGGCTTCTAGCACGATCCCTATCATTTCCCGCAAGCCAATCCCGCTTGCATCCCCCACAATGTGAATGTGGAAAATCAGTCGATATTTGGGTCTTGGTACACGTCGACGTGTGTGTGCACAGGCGCTTGCTTGGCCCAGGTTCAGGCTCAACGGGGGCATCTAAACTTGCCCTACTTGTTTGGGTCATATTTTTGCGATTGCTTCGGGCCTGGCGTCTACGCCCTGCGCTACGAACAGGAGAGAGAGAAAAAAAGCCGCCGCCCGTTGAAGCGGGAACTTTTTGTTAGTACATGATGGGATGGCATCTTCATCAGTGCTAACCAGGGATGCTGGTAAGGATGTGCCGCTGTAGATTATCGCTGCTCATCATGGTCGAGACTACGTACAGTAACGTGCTTGGGCCATGCGATCTGCGTCGAGCATTACATGGCGTCGTGCAAGATTTATTAGCCAGCAGCAGCAGCAGCAGCAGCAGCAGCAGTATGTCGCAGCAAGCAAGCAAGCAAGGCTGAGCCCATCTGCTTGCTTGCTGGTTCCACCATGCGCAGAATGCTTCCCTAACTGTATCCATATTCACCTCTCTGCCTCAGCCTTACAGCCGGGACCACCGAGCGTCCCCGGTCGCTGCACGCATATCTCGGTCGTTCTTTGTTCCTATCGTAGCATTCTGCTCGAGTAAAATCGCTCTACATCGTTTGGTATGCCCTTGGTAAAGCACAAGTACGGCACGCATAGACCCCCTCTTCTCAACATTCGATCTTGTTGCCCAAATTCGTGCCTCAAGTTGCGCTCCCTCACATCCCATTCTCCTATTCTTCGCATATGTTTCCAAACCACGACCTACATACATGCCGCACAAAGGGTCCCCCCCTCGTCGCAGATTGGGACTTTGGTCTCTGCCGCTGCCGCGCGACACAAGGCCTTTCCCCAATGCGGTCATATCTGTCGAGGACTCCTGGGGGCCCGAACCACCGGGTCCAGCTCCGCGCCCTCTGCTTCGCCTTGCCAAACCCTGCGTCTGTCCAATGGGCCGCCGCAATTGCCAGGCTGCTCTTTTTTGACGACTCAAACCCCCTGGGCCTAGCCCATCAACAACACTGCGGGCATCCATGAGGGCAGCACTAGGGGTAGGGGGCCTGGGGCCTGGACCTGTACGTGGCACCGTCCGTTATCCTTCACTGCTGCTGGCCTTGTCACAGTCTCAACCCGGGCCCCAGTTTAGCCAGATTCACTCTCGGCCTCTTGTTGTTGATCAACAATCACGGGGTTGCACGTTGGGTTGCATTCCCAAGCCCAGAATGTAACGGCCCTAGGGAGCGTGTCCTGTATCCAATCTCTTGCGAATCCCGACATTTTGCGTGCTTATCAAGCGGCGGCACCCAAAAGGCGAAAGGGCACTAGGCATGGATTCACCCACTGCCAGTCCCGGGCCCCGTCCCAGCCCTACGGGGTGAGGGGACCGTTGAGCCGTTGGGATTCGCTGCAGAACCCAAAACCACCCCCCTCCTTTGCCCGCGCCTGTCGTCGTCCTCCTCGCAACGCTGGGCCACCTGGGCGAATGACATCCGTGCTTGTCCGAACAAAGGATCTTTGGGGGCCAGAAGGGAAGGGGGTGAGAGAGGGCGGCCGCCGCGCCCTGAGCCAGATCACTGGGACATGTGTGTGGGTGAGTACCGTACCCGAACCCGTGCCTCTGGGCTGGGCTGGTTTTCTTTTCAGTTCCAGTTCCAGGGAGAGGGGGGGAATAGAGCTAGCAGAGCTTCGCCCTACGGGCATGTCGATCATCAGTAACAACTGACTCTGATTTTAATCTTGACTACAGTTCTGAATGAGTGAGGCCCGTCTCGGCTACGGACTTTGCGGAGTTTCGAATGCCGTTTGTTCCGGCAACGGGATCTCTTGCTGTTGCAACCCTCCTACCCCCGAGGCCGTCTAATTCACTGAGGAGGGATGGATGGGGATGGCGACACAGGGACAATCATGGTTATCCAACGACGTCAGTTTGGTAAGCAATCGTCAGAGGGGTCATGGAACGGGTGAAGCATCATTCATCATGGTCACGTATGTACGGGGATCTGCACGTCAAAAGGACAAGCAACAAAAAATCTTCGGCGAGCCCGTGGATAGCTCCATGCACGAGGGCGAGGCAGAACAAACGACCGGTCGACCCAACGGGCAGCAAAGAAAAGCAAACATCCCCATCCATCCCCCATCCATCACAGCCCACTCAATCACTCTCCCCGCCCCCCCCAAAGATGCTTCTGACAGGCGGCCGGTGTCTGCAAGGTACTTGCTTGGCAACGGCTGCCGGGACGGAGACAAGAGTAAAAAGAGGACTGACGTGAGAAAAAAGGACCCGGCACGCACACGGCACGGAGAAAGAGCTATCATCGGGGACCATAGCTCCGATGACACTCTTCGGGATTGGGGATAATAGCTATTGCTATGCTTAGCTTTTGCGGCAAAAGCGGCGTGCGGGATTGCGGCTCAGCCCCAATATCCGCTGCCGTGGAGCGGGTGGACCGGGTATGTCGGATAAACACAACACAACAGATCAGTATCCATATCAAGGGCATAACTTCCAGGTTGTTAAGCGACCGCATTGATGGGCTCCGTACATTTGGGTTAATTATTTTGCGAGATTTGGGAATATCCACGCCCACATCCCGGGACGAGGGCGACTCAACTCGGACGTGGACGCGGAAACAAACAGTAGAGACCCGGAGGCTGGGACATGGCCTCGAGAGAGTCCAGTCGAGTCGAGTCGGAAAATTCATGAGAAGAGTAGAGGTATCCTTGGCCTGCCCTGCCCTGCAGTGCAGTGCGGTGCAGCTCCCGGTCCCCCATCCATCCATCGAGGCTCCTCGACGAGGGTGGGTTTAAGGTTCTCACTCTTCTCCAAGCCACTGGGCGGGCGTTCTTTTTCTGGCTGGTAGCAGGGTGTATCATCATCATCATAAGCCATCACTCACTGCCGCCAGCCTAGCAGCAAGGGGAAGAACAAGAAGAAAAAAAGGAGCGGAGACTTCTCATGGGTACTCGTGTAAACGTAAACCCTCCGGTGGGGAAGATTGGGCCAAAGTCCCCGAAGCGACACCAACCCAGGGGAGTCCCCCCTCCATCCACTGTCTACAGCGGGCGTTGAGTATCATTGATTCCATCCAAGATGCAGTCATTGTCGACAAATGCAGACCACGTTTTTCCCTTCTCTCTTCCCCTGACTTTTCCCGGCTGGTTGGGCCGTGGGCCACGACACGCATCAATGTGGAGTTGTGTTGTTGTTGCGAAAAGAAAAGAGGCGCCTGCGGGTTTCCTTTCACTTCGAGAATTGGCTACCAATTGAGCACTAACGCGTTAATAAGAATACCATTCATTATTTTTAGGAGACTCCTTGCTCAATGCCGCTTAATTATTGCAAACAACGGCGTCTGCAAGATCGGATGGTTTTTTTTTCGTTTGATAACCGTTCCTTGCTTAGAAATGAAATGAAAAAAGTGTCCGGGCTTAAGCTTTACTCTTGGGTGATCTGAACCCTGGAGACATCATTACCTTTTTCCCTCATTCAGAAGGGATCGCTACACTTTTGCTGCCAAAACGTGAAGGGGACGGGAGCGGATTCGAGAGGGGGGTGTGTCAAGAGGGTGAAATGTGGTTGCACAGGGGGAGCTTGAATTTGGGGTCCAAATTGTGGAGAACTTGAATGCAGCGGTGTATGTCTAACAAATCTGTACTAAATTCATGGATGGAAAAGGGAACCTTTTTAGCCTTTCTACCAATCGCCTTGTCTTAACTCCGATCACGTGGGATTTAATAAGCATTCCAAATGTTGATAACTCCGAATGTCCAATCCAAAGGGACATTGTTTCGATGGGATGGGATGAGCAAAGCTACATCATCAACATCGCCATTATCAGGAGCGAGTAGTAATAAACAGAGGCGAAGTAAAAAAAAGACCGAGCAAGAATGAGCTGGTGGGTGGTGGGCGTGTGTCAGGGGATGGGCACAATCGCCTGCATTGGCTTGATCCACAGCATCGGAGCTGGAATGAGGAAGGGCGAAAAAAAGGTCCCTCAAAAAAAGCAATATGTGAACCCGACGCAAGGTTGAATTTGTGTAGTAATTTGACAGCTGCCTTTTACCGTCAAACAACTGCCTTTCGAGCTTCTGCATCTTCGGTCCGCCATTTCCAGATCGGTACATCTCCTCCGTGGGCTGAAGATGCATCTCGGACGGTGGATTGGACGGCATGCCGTGGCGGCCCTGATGCGGGGAGTCCCCGGTTGGGAAAGGGAGGGCTTGTCCGCCGTTTGGTACGGCAGTTTTTCGTTGGGCAAGGAGACAAGAATGACGATGATTGATTTGATCATGATTACTTCGCCCGTAGGGCTGCAGCAGATGAGTCCCCCATCCCCACGATATGATGGGCTGTTTGTTTTTGTCTTATCCTGGCGGTGTGCCTAGCAGAATACCTACATTGTGCCCTTTCGGCGTGCCCGGGCCAGCGACGCGGTGCATCCATACAGATTGCGAGTTGCAGGTCCCCGATGGAGGTTGCATGCATTTGCCTTGTACAAGTGTTGATATGGATATCCATGATAGCTACAAGGTCCCCCTAGATGGTTTGTCGTATTCTTGTTGTTGCTGTTGTATTTTATCAGTTGTCGAGTCCGAGGTGGATAGGCCGAAGTTCATCGGCGTGGATCCCCAACTGAAAGGGTTATATTCGAGATGTCAAGTTTCAAGAAACGAACGAACCCCCAGCCCTGCCATGCCTGGGCGCCTAAAGGGCATAATTGTCACAATGGAAGCGGGCGCCAGACGTCCCATGCTAGCAAGGGGACGTTGTTCTGGATGGTACTCCGTAGGGCTGAACGGAGAATAGTGGAACCCGACCTCTGATTGGTCCAGATTCCGAAGTACCCTTTCCAGAGCTCATCCCCGGCCGTTGTTCACTCGACCCAGCCCTTTTTTGCCCACTCGCTTCCCCCCCTGGTTCTTCCCCCCGTTTTATCTCGCCCAAAGTTGCCTCGACTGGGGCATCGGAATAACGACAAAAAATGATAGGGATATGAATCCATCCCGGTTGATGGACGGTCACGTTGTCCCCAGGACGAGGATACTGGGTACAGTAACCAGCTGCGCCGCAGAGCAAGAGAAGACTGACCCTAATCTTGATTAATAAACCTAACGAAAGAACGAGTTCGAATCGAAACGGGCAATTCATGGTTCTGGCGCAGGGTGTCACCCGTTAGGGTCTAGTGTGGTATTCTGCACACTGCACAGTTGGTGATGTGACGACACCGGGTGATCTTCAACTGAGCAGCAGCAAGGCACAGCCGCAAAAAAAAGAGCTTGTTTGCGACCAATCCGATGGGGGATTGTTGGGAATCGCATCATAGGTTTCACATGTATATGCTACCAAAGGGGGGAAAAGCAAAAGGGAAAAGGAAAAAACAGCATCAATGGCTTCGGAGCTGGACTTCTTCTCTGGGGATGTGGCCCCCGATAAGGCAGCCACTTAGTGGGCGGCGGGCTTGCTGCTGCGGGCTCTGGGAATGGGGGAATGGTTGATGTTGATTGATTTTCAAACGGGGGGACGGGAGGAACTCTGATTTCCGGACTGAGACAACGGGGGAAGCAAGTAGCAGCAGTAGAGGTAGCAGCAAGGCAACGACAATAGGTACCTACAGAAGAAGATCAGTACAGTACAGTTGTAGAGTAAAAGGCGTGTGCATCGATATCGTTATGCAGCTCCGCCACGTTTTTCCCGGCCGAGCCACTGGGATCGTTGCGATTGGAGAAGAAGTCACCCCGACTTTCTGGGCGACAGCGCTGGATTTCACCCTGTTGCAGCCAGCATGTCTCAGTCGCCTGGCACGCACGACGCACGCACAAGCAGGCTCGCACAACAAGAAGAAGCCAAGACCTCGCACTCCAGCCTCATGCCCCTGCCTCTGCGCCCACGCACGCACACACACACCATACACCCTTGTCCAAAACGATCATCCCCGCCCGCGCGCCGCCGCCTCCTTGTGGAGCCCCCAGAGAGGCCGGGGTCCCGAGGTCCGCCAGTTCTTGGTGGGAGAAGGTGGTTTACAGTGGTGAAAAGGCGGAGGACGACAGTCGCTGCGCTGCGGCGGGCGTGCCAAGCTAACGAAGGTGGGGATCCGACCTTTGACCCAAATCTGCCATCCATCCCACACGATGCGACGTTGGAGAATTTCTGGCAGAGAAGCAGCAGCTGCTGCATGGGGGAATCTCGCCGAGTCGTAGCCGACAGGCTGGGAAACTCGACACCCCCTCTTGAGCTTGTTGGTTGCTTGACTTTGCTTGTATAGCATCAAAAGACGACAACGTCAACGTCGTGCATCGGAGATGGGCGCTGTGCGTATTCAGGTCGGGCTCAATGACTATTTTCAACCGCCTCGGTCAATGGATCCTATCAAGGAAAGACCTTGCGAGGAGCAGAAATGAGCGTGTGATTCCTTTCTCTGTTGCACTTTTGCTCCCCTCTTCTCACATCTCATCATTCCATTCGGACATCAAAACAATATGCCGTGAACAAACGTTCCCCCTCCTCGTGTCGTCGTATACTCGCAACACCTCTACATTGCCGAGCCCGGTGTATACTCTTTGCATGGTTCTCCCGCATATTCGCTTCGGCATGGATTCAGGATTGTGTTGTTGTTTTGGGAATTCTGCCTTGTGTCGTGG
Organism: Fusarium sp. AF-6; assembly: GCA_003947015.1. Classification (NCBI taxonomy): domain Eukaryota; kingdom Fungi; phylum Ascomycota; class Sordariomycetes; order Hypocreales; family Nectriaceae; genus Fusarium; species Fusarium sp. AF-6. The sequence goes on from NKCJ01000118.1 coordinate 57,938, forward strand.
TGTTGCTGCCAGTCTTCGGGATTGCCGACGAGGCATCTCGAGACTGCATCACGATGTGTGTGTTACTCAGCCAGCCCACGAGGCTATCGACCCGCCTCTCATGTGCTGCTGCCGCTGTCCCGTGTCCTTGCCAGGAGATGGGCAAATTGACTGACTCAAACCTCGGTTTCTATCTTTGGTGTTTCGCATCGTCATTGTGCCATCCATCATTCTTTTTGTTACAGGGTAACTGACTAAACTGACTTGACTGCGCAAAATGACTCCAGGGTTTTACAGACAGACGCCTTGTCGTCAGTGACTCTCCAGGCTGAGCAATACAGAGAGAGAGAAAGGGCTGTCCCGATTACCAATCCTCCCGCCTCGAGCAATTCCATTCCCCCCTCTTCTTTTCATTCAACGAATCGAATGTCTACAATCTCGAGCCTTTCCTCCCCTCCATCATCCCAAAGATAGCAGCACAAGCACAACTCAGGCATCGCTCGCCCCCGACGGCGCAGTAGCTTTCTGGCTTCGGCCGGAAGGCTAAAAGAGATGGTCGAACGAGAGATCTGGTCCCCTTCACCAAGGTATCTCTGTGTGTCAAAGATGCAAAGCCAAGGGCGTAAACGCCGTCGGAGGGGACCGAGCTAGAGGCCGTCGCACCCGCGCCCAGCGCCTCCCCGCGGCCGGATGGTTGCCGACCCTTGGACTACGGTCTAGGGGGGAACATGTGAAGATGTCTCTCTTCTCCTCCTCCTCTCCGCCTCCATCAGCGGCGCGAAGAGCTTCTCCTGGGGCTAAATTACGACGAACGCGATACGATACGGAATACGGTCCCCCGCCAGGGCTTCCCAGGTGGGGAAGACAAGAGATGGAGTTTAGATTGGGGCCGGACGATGGAGTTAACGGCTCTGCGGCGGGAGACGTCACCTTTTCTCAACTCCGAACCCTGTCGGTTTTATGTGTTTTAATCTCGTTCCTTGTTTTTCTTGCTTTTTTGTCGTCTCTGAGATCCTCTTCTCGGCCCCCAAAAAGAGGCGTATGTGAATCGAGTCTGTTTCCCTCTTGACGTAAATGTCCCCTTGTCTAAACGATGATGACAACGAGGAAGAAGAGATACAGACTGGCTAAGACGGCATTCAGTGAAAGTACACGGTTGACAAACCTGGCTTGGTTCAAGGGGAGGCGGGCGCTCCGCAGCCGAGTCAGAACCCAATCGCTTGCGAAAGCTGGCACCCCATGTTCTTTTGGGTCCTCATGATAGTGACGTAGTTCTCTAGGGTAAACTGACGGTCGAGACCGGGTTCTATTTGTGATGCAACATTGCAACTGAGGCGTTTTTTGTTGTCATTGAAGAATTCGTAATGCTAGTTTTGTAGGGTCAAAAGGGTGAAGCTATCACACACAGTTTTGATGGGGGGATCTCTAATACGCATACGCAGTCGTCGTTTAGATTAACCGTTATGGAATGGTACGGGTTTGGACGACGATCATCTTTGTCTGCATTGATTTTCCCCCTCTCCCTCTCCACAACCAAGTTAACATTAAACCAGACGATCATCGTCCAGGGTCACGGACGGACAATCCTTTTTTTCACGCATTAATTATAGGTGCGTGACTCGACTAGACGAATCCTTCGTGCCATGGATATAACATGCACCGCCTCTCTCAATCGCTCCATTTGTCTGTTTTGAAATGTAGTAACCATACCCTTGCCCACTGAGCCGCAATATACTCTTTTTCATGGATATCTTTCAAGGAATGTCTTCCAAGGAGTGTGTCCTTAACCATCTCAAAGGAAAATCAAACACCTCAAAATAATAAACATGAAACTCTCGAGGGGAAAATCTCCCGTTCCCGCGTGTTAGTTCCCATCCATCGGATCTAGCCCTGACCCAGTGTTTCAATCATTCATTCCCCTTTTGCGCCCGCTGGAAGGCTAGTGATTCCTTGATTACCTCATCCAGTTTTTTTCCTCACACCAAAAAAATTGGCTGAGTAATTTGGGATAACCTCGCTGTATCTATTCCACCGAACCGCGCGCATATTTAGTAATTCAACTTTTGATACAGAGTCGGAAACATCGGACTTGATTTGTTATTACTATATTGCATCTATTTACTTGCTCTGTAAGCTTGTTTACTTGGAAACACAATGGCTTCTTCTATACATCGATACTTGATGATGAATGCAAACTCTGCAAGTAGGTTTCCAAGTGAATATAAAACAAACGCCACCAAAGACGTCACTCTCTAATGTCCATCCCCTCTCTCTACCAATCTCTAGAATCAAAGCTTCCATCACTCAGAAATCACATCGGAGTTAAACCCTTAGTCCTCCGTAGCTACTACTCTGCCATGTCTCGTCCCACCGGCCTCATCGCCTCCAAGGGCGTAGAGCTCCTGACATGGGACACCCCCAACGGCGTCAAAGCCACCGTCCTCCTCGAGGAGCTGCGGGACGCCTATGGAAAGGACTACACCATGCAGGCCGTCAACATTGGACAGAATGTTCAGAAGGAGCCGTGGTTCACTGCCCTCAACCCCAACGGACGCATCCCGGTCCTGGTCGACCACGACAACAACGACCTCGCCGTGTTCGAGGGGAATGCTATTTTGAGCTACCTTACCAGGAAGTATGATCCTGAGAACAAGTTCTCTTTTAAGCTTGACGACGATGACTACACTCGCGCCGAGTCTTGGATTGGATGGCAGCATGGCGGACTCGGACCCATGTAAGTTGCACTTTTTCTTATTTCACTGCCACGCGCCAAATGCATTATATATAGAGTGCCTTGCTGACACGCGAACCAACAGGATGGGCCAAGCAGGTCACTTCCTCAACGCAAAGGAAGTCATCCCCTACGGAATCCAGCGCTACGTGGGCGAGACGGAGCGCCTCATCGGGATCCTGAACACCCGCCTGTCCTCGCGTGACTACGTCGTAGGACCGGACCGGGGCCGCTACTCCATCGCCGATATTGCCATGGTAGGCTGGGTCAACGGTCTCCCTCGGTCCACCATCTCGTGGGAGCAGTTCCCCCACGTCAGGGAGTGGCTGGCCCGTCTCCTCGAGAGGCCGGCTGTGCGTCGGGGTCTTGCACTGCCGAGCGGGGAGAAGAAGCCCACTGGTTTGGATCCTGTAAGCGACAAGGTGCAGAAGGAGAGGGATGAGTTGAAGAAGGTGGTTGACAAGGCTAAGGAGCAGTACGGATACAAGTACTCCTCCCCATAAGCAAGCAGAGGTGAGATGAGAACCATGTAGCAACTTGATATTACTGTACTGTACCAAATTAGACGTCTTACATGACTACCATAAACCAACATACAACAAACACTCTGGAGTGATACGAATTGGACATGAGAGCTGCCGCTACTAGCAGAGGTTTCCAGGATAGCCATGATATCTCAAGCCACCACCACATTCATACTTTTGACACTCGAATCTCACAACAACACACTGAACAATACACCATACAATACACTGCGCACACACAACTCATTCATCTTAAATGTCAATTCCATACTATAATCACTCCTATACCTAACAAACACCGTGTCTCTGATGCATGACATGACATCCCACCCAACGCCTAAAACACCCCAAAACCAGGAATGTCAAAGACCTCCCATATGTCCCCTACTATCTATCCGTTGCTCCCTTCACATTGCCAGCCGACTGACCCGTGCTTCTTCCCAAGGCCACCTCCGCCTCGACCCTCAAACGAGGCCCTCCTTGATGCCTCCTGGTCAGACCTTGTCTACTAAGTGTCCACAGATGATACAAACTTGGCCCTCGGTGACCAAGACAACCCGACCAACGAAATAAAAAAGGTAATGCACATGTCCCTGTCGCTATGCAACAGGATAATAGAAGTCCTTTGGACCTAGTTCCGAGGTATGTGAAACAGAATGCAAGTCCCATAACCGTCAGCGACCACTTGAAAGAGAGAGTACCAGCTCAGGGGCTCTGCTACTATGCTGGTTCTCTGGCGCATCGAGTTGGAGGGGTTGCGGGTATCAGATGCTTTTGATCCGTCCCCTTTGCTTTTCCTAGAATGTCATGATGAAAACAATCCCACCCTTCCTCCCTATATCGCCGTATCAATGCACAATGGGTATTTAACAGTTGGGAGACTCTCCCAGGTTTGGCGACTTGGCTTCTGCCTCACATGTTGTTAACGCCACCCGGACCAGGGTCGACCACGTTGTCCGAGAGGTTGATGAGAAGCTGAGCGAGACACCTCTTGGTTGCAGCATCGTCACGGAGAACGGACGAGAAGGTTGCATCCCGGAGAGGCTCAGGGAGACACTGGCGAAGAGCTTCACGAGCTCGGGCGTTATCGCTGAGTCTGCATATGACATTAGCAACCAGATACACATGACACAATAACATCCAACTCACCGCAGGAAGCATCTAACAACGTGCTTCAGCAGTCGCGCCGTCTGTGACTCGACGAGTTGAGCAACCATATTGCTCAACACAGTGCCGACCGCATAGAATCGCTCATACGTCGCGCAAATGTAGTTGAGACCGTTGTCGTCGAGAAGGATCTTCTGGACGATGAAGATGGCCACGGTCTTGCTAAGCTCCGAGCCTGTCTCCATGATGCGCAGGCACAGAGGAATGATCTCTGTCGTGAGGAGAAAGTTAATCACCTCGGAAGAGTCGTTCTTGACCAGCGCACCAATCACGCCGAGACTGGTCAGTCGAAGGTATTCGAAAGGGCGTGATTTGGAGGTGGTGTTGAGGAAGGGGTAGAGGAAGAGAGGAATGTGTGCTGTAACGTGTGAGCAAAGATAACAGTATCGATGTACATATGGACGCACCATTCAGGAACAGAGTCCTGGTATCGTTGTGTGATGCAACGCACTGGAGAAGGGCGAGCGCGTTGCATACGCGGTTCGACGCAGCTGCGGTGAGCTGGGAGGGGTTGAGGAGGGTGTATACTGAGATGATTTCCTGAAGAAGCGAGGTCATGACACCTAGGACAATTGAGTTTAGCCATCTGTCTTGTATTGAGTTCTCGTGGGATTCAGGATACTAACCGAATGAGTGCCACAGAATGAGGGCGAGCTCAGGAACCTGCTCACGCTTCTTGCTCAACTCCAGCAGGGCAGCCTCGCGGGTATTCTCGTTGAGCAAGTCGGCAATAAACCCCATGGTGCGGCGGTTATCCTCTGAGATGTTGTCGTGACCACCATCCTGACCATGGCCAGGCAGCTGACCCGCGCCAGCCAGACGGCTAAAGTGCTGCTGTTGCTGAACGGCTGCGGCGGCTGCTGCGGCAACCTGCTGCTGTTGTTGTTGGGCATGAGGATGATGCGCGCCGGGCTGCTGGTGAATCCAGGACGAGTCGGCGCCCTGAGGGTTGAACTGGTGGTGTCCGTAGACGTGCGCCGCGGGCATCATATTGGGCGGGACTTTTCTCGCTCAGAGGATTGAAAGGGATGAGATGAGGATACGTGGTTGAAGGCGTCTAGAGTTTCCTTATTCAGCGGGTATATACGCCTGGTCGGATGCTCGATCGATCGATGGGCGCAGAGTGGAATGGGACACTTCGCGGATAGTCGGTCGAGGGCGCAATGTGCGGGCAGAGGAGGCGTCGTGGAGAACCGAAGGATCGAGTACTCGAGAAAAGCGACGTAAAGAGGGACTCCAGGAGAAAGGAACGTCGTGTAGAAAGCCTTTGTCGAGTGCCGAGAGACGCAATATAGATGATGAGGATGGTGGAGGTCGAAGGCGGCCGAGGGGGGAGGATATCGTCAAAGGTTAAAGCCCAAGGTCGTTGGCGGGTTGGTTTGTGGTGGTGGGTGGTGGTTGCGACTGGGGCAGGAGCGATTGGGAATCGACGGAATGATTGGCTCACAGGGACACCTGTGGAGCTCAGATTCTGGAAAGAAGAACCGGGACAGCTTGCCTCTGACTTGGAGGACAAAAAGCTTGGACCCTGAAGCGGTACCCCTGTAGCGGCGGATGGCGTAAAGTCTACTTGGCTTCGGAGTGCGGGGAGGTCACTCGAGTCTCCATGGATGCCATCTTGACTGCCTGCCCTGCTTGCGGCCATGCCACGGGGTCAAGAAATAGATGAGAGGTCAGAGGACGAAGAGGCTTACATAACTCCTCTCAAGTAGTATAAATAAGTTTATAAAAAAGAGTATAGGATACCCTGATAATTTAGAATATTTTATTTTATTTTCAATTATGTTGTATTCCCTGTCTCAATAGAGAAACAGCTATCAATTTTCTTAATCTACCTCTATTTTTCCTGAACCCGGAAGCGAGGTGGCCAGCCTTGTCGTACAAGCATCAGCCTCGTCATTCATCATCCTTGGACTCGACGTCGTGGCTGTCCAACACTGAATGACATAAGGCAACTTGGTGAGACACGCACAGATTAAAGTATCGGCCAACGTAAAACTCCCATTACATTTCTTCCTCTGCTTCGTCACTCTCATCCCCTGCCTCTCACTTACTATAAATCATTAATACTATATGTGCTTCCTGTATGATCGCCCATGCTTGAAACAATGAAAACCGCCATCATGTCCGCCTTCGCACGTCTCTTATACAACCACCAAGATACCCATGCCCTAGTCCCAAGTTGCAACTCGGTGATACCTAGCCTAACTGTCTTGCCTCGAAACTAGTTACATCACAGCCTCAGTTCCCGGAGAATGTGGTCAGCCATGCTCTTGTACTGCCACGTGTTGCCCGTCACTTGCTTGAACTGAATGCCGTGTAGTGATAGCAGTGGCACCTTGACAATAAAGATCTCAAACTCCAGCACCATGCTTCCCCCAAGATCGCTCTGCACTTGGGTGCTCGTCTCTCCAGGAACCCGTCTCGACTGGCCGCCGCTTCTACCGGGAATGCTGTCAAACGACGTCTCAGAGTTGGAAAAGCTGCGGTCTGGGCGACCAGGTGTTCGAGGCGTCGTGGGAGGTCGCTCCGATTCACGGAACTCATCTCGCTCACGCTCACGATCGTCTCCTCTCATGAGACCCCCGAAGCTGAATCGCCTCTTGTGTCCTGGTGTCATTCCGGGGCTCATGGGAGGGTCTTGTACCCTGTTCAGGTCAATGCTGGGCGAATGGCTGCAGCTGAACCCTCCCTTGATCTCTGTGTAGTCCACATTGAGTTGTCGCAAAACCCGCTTGATATCAGTTCTGATCGCGGGCACTGATTTGCCAGATGTCGTCGATACACTGAATAGTCCCTTGAGGTATACAGGCTTTGCCAACTCGGTGTCGTCCAGTCGATCGGTTGAGACACCACTCTGCTCGAGCTCCTGATCCGTCTCTTCGGGCACATTTGCTTCTTGGGCCGCTTCTCTTCTCATGCGGCGCTGCTGGATGCTTTCCCTCCTGGCATGACCGATCGACTTGGCCCTCATGCTAACTGATCGACTGTGTCCGTGGCTGCGGTGAGTGCTCAGAGAGTCTTCATTAAGAACAGACTGGTCAGAGCCGCTAGTTGCTGGGGCATCCTTCCGTCGCCTGAGATCTGCCGAGTTGACACTCGTCGATCGACCAAGGCCACCGCCGCGTCGGGACTCCTTGGTGCCTCCAGCAGACATGGGCGGACTGAGAAGCTCGCTGGTCTGAGGCTGGCTGCTGCCAGAACGGAACCGCGCATCCGCTGCCTCATCCCGCTCGCGTCGTCCACGACGGATACTGAAGCTCTTTCGGGGAGCAAGTGGTGAAGGTTCAGCTGGCGAATGAACCTGCACAACAGGAGGATGGGACCGGTCCTTGTCCAGTCGCTCAGGCTCCTTACGCTTCCGCGTGCTAAACCGACGCAGGAGACCGGCCGCAGTGCCCTCCTTCCTGTGGAATTGCTCAACCTTGGGCTCTGGGGGCGGAGGAGGCTTTGGCACTTCGGGCATGTCGTCCTCGCCATGTGTGCGGGCGCGGGGCCTCGTGCGGCCACCGGTGGGCTTCTCGCCAGGCATCTCGTAGGCCGCAGCATTAGTATGGGCCTCTTGGGGTGGTGAGATCTCCGGCACCGGCTCTGCTTCCTTCGCCCTCTCTCGTTCGCGCATTTCGCGCTCCCTCTCCCTCTCCCTTTCTCTCTCACGCTCGCGTTCCTTCTCACGTTCCCGTTCACGCTCTCTCTCGCGCTCTCTCTCCTTCTCCTTTTCTTTCTCCTTCTCCCGCTCACGGGAGTGTGCTGCTGGCGGATGAGCCATGTCGGCATGGTCTCGATCCTGTTTCTCCTTTACCAGGTAATAAATAGACACGAGAGGGCTGAAGGCATTCATAGGGTCTGAGCCGATCTGGAGTGCCTCGGAGCTGGGGCCTGTCAGAGTATCACGGCTGTTGCCAGAATTCCTCCGTTTGTAGAAATCAAATCCAAATGGTCTCCTCTTCTCGGCATCCTTGGTTGGCGGAGGAGTCTCCTTTTCTCGCTGATAGAGTTTGATCGCACGCTGGTATTCCTCTCCCTCGATAATCTTGGTGAGTTGTGCGTTGATGCTCTCAGGGGTGCCAAAGTTGAAGCCCTGCATGGCCAGGACAACCTCTGGCTCCAAGGGTGTCGTCAGAGGCTCACGCACAGGGAGGTAATTCTCTGGTGGACCATTAAAGCCCTTAATCATCCAAGGATGGTTCAGCACCTCCTGCATGGTGGCTCGCTGCTTGGGATCTGTGACAAGCATTCGGGATAGAAGATGCTTGCACTCTGAAGATTGGTCAGCACAGGTTGAATAAAAAAGATAACATGCACCTACCACTTGACAACCATGCCGGGTAATCAACAAGACCTCTCTTGATCTTGGCGTGCAGCGCAGGCATGCTCTGGTCGTCGAAGGGAACTTTGCCACAGACCAGGACGTAGAGGACGATACCGAAGCTCCACACGTCCACTTCCGGACCAGTATACGCCCTGGCCTGCAGTAGTTCAGGGGCGGCAAAGTAAAGGGAGCCACAGAACGTCTTGAGGTGACTACGAGGCGCAAAGAGGTTACTCAGACCAAAATCGATGATCTTTATATCGCCCGTCTTGCTGATGAGAATGTTCTCGATCTTGAGGTCTCGATGAACGATGCTGTTCCTGTGCAGATAATCGAGAGCGCTTGCGATTTGTCGGCTAAACTTTCGGGCTTGCTTCTCCTTGAGCTTGCCGTGAGAGATGATGTAATCGAGCATCTGGCCTCCGTTGACATATTCGAAAAGCATGTACCAGTGATGGTTGGTACGAACAACATCGTGGACGGCACAGATGTGGGGATGGTTTAGGAGAGTACCGATGGCCGCCTCACGGGCAGTTCGTATCTCTTTGGACTGATCGGCGCGCTCCTTGTCGGCGCGAGACTGATGGCCATCATCGGTCGAGCCACGGGGAATGATTTTGCAAGCAACCTAGCATCATGCAGCGATTAGTATCATTCGCGGGGAGAGCTAGATCAAGACGTTTGCGATTGAAACAAGAGGGGCAGGTAGATGGGAATGAAACAAGAATTGAAGGGCGACAAGGACAAAAGACTCCAAAGACACACCTGTTCGCTGCCATCCTCCTTCCGGGCGAGCTTGACCTTGCCCATGCTGCCAGCACCAATGGTCTTGCCTAGCATCCATTTTCCAGATTGGGTCGGGATGACGGTACGCGATCTCGCGTGCTTGGAAGTTGAGGGCCGGGGCGGCGCATCGGCGTGGCCATGCTGTTGAGGTTGGGCTGCATTCTGGGAGCCGGCGCCATTGCTCGTGGTGGCCGAGGGAGCCATTTCGGGATGAGGACTGTGGTTGTTGTTCTTTGATCGAGACGAGCTCCGTCGATGGGCCCGCGAGGGATCGGGGCCCCTGGCCGGGGGTGGTTGTCGGTCTCTGCTGGAGCTTCGCTGAGCGTGGGCGTTGACGGCGGCGACTAGGCGCGAGGCCTCGTAGTCATTTTGCGAAAGGGACTGTGGCTGATAGTTGCGGGCAGAAGAAGAGGTGCGTTGGTGATGGTTGCTGTGAGGGGGAAGATGGGAGTTGGCGGCGTTGGAGTTGGAGTTGGAGCGTGAGTGGGAGCGGGAGGAGTAGGACTGTGAGTGCGAGAGCGTGTGTGAGTGTGAGGGTTGGCGGGTGTGAGCCTGGGCTTGGGCTTGGGCTTGGGGGTAGTGGGCGGCGCCAGGGCCAGCGGCGGTAGTGGGCGTGGCACCTGCTGAGGTGGGCGCTGGGGCTGCTGCTGAAGAAGATGACGGGGGAAAACCTGGAGCTGGAGCACGACCAGACCGGGCAGAACGGGTCGAAAAGCTCCGGTTCGGGCCTCGAGAGGGATCAGCAAGAGCAGCCGTTCGCGTGCTCATGGCTGACGTCGACGCCGGGTCTCGGGCTTAAGGTAAGTTAGGGGTGCTGTTGCTGTTGCTGTAAAAGGCAGTGAGCGGACGTTTCGTGTCGGGTGCTATGCGGGCTCGTCCACATCCAATGCGCTCGACAGCTGCTGCTGCTGCTGGGGGAGGGGGCAAGTCGCAAATCGAACGTATCCGTACGAGTCGCTGTCGCAGTTGAGTGCCGACAATGTCCTTGTTTCTGCTGACCGGGTGCGACAGGTGGGGAGACTCAAAGAGAGACAAAGCAAGCTGTGCGCTGTCCTGGATTCCAGTGCTTGCTTCCTTGCCTTGCCTTGCCTGCTGGCTGTTGGTGGTTGGTGTATGCTCTGTAACTTGTGACGACGAGGGGGTGACACTGGCGGCGTAGACGAGATGGAACCTGGAGCAGGCAGGTCGATCCAATAACGGAGTCAAGGTATCGACACGTCTAAGCAGACCAGGGCAGATGGGTAAGGTATCGAAAGGGGCCAAGGTACTTGACTTGGTCTCGAGGGCAACGTTGGGTCGATATCAAAAGACGGTCACAGCGGCGCCTCTGCCGGGATGGAAGGGAGACAGACAACAACCAGGTCTCCAACAATGCAGAAGTGAAATGGATGGGAAGAGGTAAGGCACGGAGCAGACAGACAGGCGAGGGATCTAAAAAGTGACAAGCAAGCATTGGATCCAACAAGAGTCGATAAATGTCAGCCAGCCTGTTCCTGTCCCATCCACCTCCAGTATCCTGGAGGTCCAAGTCGGGGGGCGGGTAAAAAAAGAGGCAGCTCTTAGTGGGCTATCTGAACAAGGATGGACCTGCTGGGCCTCCTCTTACAGCTGAAGTAGCCCAGTGGGAGGATGAGGTCGACTTGGTCCCCGCGGGCAGATGCAGCGGGATGGCCCATTACGTGGGCGAAGAAATAAGTAAGACACTGGAACATCAATGTGAGCTGAAGAACCTCATCTAAGTATAATATCACATTTTATATTAAATATGATAAGATCGTCAAAGAAATATTATAAAAAAAGCAATACTCCATGACTTTTCATTCACTCCCATCACACTCTATTGACCACCTATATGAGAGCATAAGCTAATGTCTTCGTACTGGTGTCTCGCTTTTTCTTTGACCAGGATGCCCTTGAGGCCCAGGATATGCCTGAACGGGTCCAAGTCGCCGAGAGCTTGATGCCAAGGGACGTGCTACAGCACCCGCTGAGCTGCTCCCTTGCGGAGCACAGCAGGCCTGGCATTTCACTCCATCCAGGGGACTTTGTCGCTAGCTTCCACTTTCCCACCAACGGTTATTGCCTCTGGGGTGGAGGCATCTCGCTCCAGCCAGACTTTCATTTCGCGGTCAAGAACGGACCCTAGAGGCTTGGCCCTGACGACGACACTCGGGCTGGTGCTCGACGTCTAGCCGGAACAAGTCTTGGGATGGTTCAGAAGTCGAGGGACCAATTGGGGGGTCATCGTCATTGGATCCACGATAGCTCACCGTCCTCGGCCAACTCCCTGTTTCCAGCAACACCAGCGCCAAGCACCTCATCCGACGACGACGTCTGCGACTGCCCGTACGTACGCACGTATGTATGTACCTATGCCAGGGCGATGCGTCACCTGGTGGTACGCATCTCGATTGGAGACCAGGTTGGCTGTGAGAGAAATCAGCTCGCATACAAGGTGGACCTCTCGTTTGACTGGTTCCCTTTGAATGGTCTTGTCCTAAAGTGCAGCAAATTTGGGTGGCTTGCTGGCGAGGGGCTGGAAACGGGGGCCAAGCCTGGAAACCGGGTACAGATCTCATCCATCCCCCTCTGGATGGGATGTCGACAGCCCGGTCTGACAGTCTTGGGCTGCCAAAGGGAGTAGCCGGTGAGCCCAAAGACGGGAATCGTGCTGCCCACGTTGACCCCGTTGGTGCAATGTGATGTGATGCAATGCCATGTCTCGGGTTGCCGCCAACGGCCACAATCACAGGTCCTGTACGCAGTACATTCTGCTTGGTGGACGGTCTCCATCTCAGACTGTACCCGAGCGGATTGCCAAGACTCGACACACTCGGCTCTCTCTGAATGGCGTCTCAGGCACCGAGTACGCCTCGTTTGGACACGCACACGCACATCGCCGCTATCCATATCTCCTTGCTGCGTTGTCGTCCCATTTACCAACAGCCCTTTGCCCTTTGCACCTAGATCTAAGTAATCGTCACACAACGGTGCCCTAGGCCTGGGCGTCTATTAGGGCTTTCTCAGGGAGATCAAGTCGCCCTGCATACTGCACGGATGCATTCAAAGCACGGGCAGGCTCATCTTGATGCTGGAAAGTGGAGGCATGGATGGATAAAAATGTCACAGTTCCAGACAAAGACCCGTCAAGTGACGGAGATGAGATGGGCAAGGGCGAATTAGAGTGGGACAAGGTGTCGGCAGATGCGATGAGAGGAATGATTTGGAGGAAGCCGAGATATTTACAACATTTCGACCCCGTATCCGTGACTATTATTATCCAGGTACCTACCAACCCACGGAGGAGACACCTCCGTTACCAGTAATCATGTTCGTAGCAGGGGCACAGTAGAAGCAGGGGCAGCTATTGAATCGTCATTGGTGACGGCCCTTCACACATCCTTTGAAGCTGCGTGCCGTCGTCATGCCACGATGAATCCCCCTTCAAAGTCTCGTCTGTCTCACACACGTGCACTTGCGTACACGGCGTTGAACAAACTCGGGAGCGGCATATGAGGAGCTGCTTCTTTGGGTTCCATCATGGAGCTTCCCTGTCGCTTCCGTGTCAGGGGCCGCTTGTCATCGGGAAGTGACCTTGAACTTTGTTCCTTATCGATAAGGCATGTTTCGACGTCGCAGCTCCAGATGGATTGGATGTCTTTGCGCCAGCTCCATCATCAATTGAAACACGTTGAATGACGCCCTGCCCTGCATTTGCGCAGCCTTCGCTATCGACAGCCAACGATACTCTTCTTTCAATGCCCTGATAATATTTGCGCCAATATACCGATATCCGGTCCCATGTCCTATAAACGCTCTCGCGCGACCTACGAGGCTGACCTTCACGCACCCTTTGCGACTTTTGGCACGCCACTGCCTGACGACCCCGAGGCCCGAGATGATGGCTCCTTCGTTCCAATTTGGAAGCAGGAGGTGAGGGATGAGAGGGGTAGGAAACGACTTCACGGCGCATTTACTGGAGGATGGAGCGCAGGGTTAGTACCACCCATCCACGTGCGATTGACCTCGCGCTGACTTCATGATAGATACTTCAACACGGTCGGATCTAAAGAGGGTTGGACCCCTTCAACCTTTGTTTCTAGCCGCAGTAATCGCCGCAAAGATGACGCCGCTCCAGCGCAACAGCGACCCGAAGATTACATGGACGAGGAGGATCTTGCTGATGCCGCTGAAGCTCAGAAGCTCGAGACCTCGCAGGCCTTTGCCGGTCTTGGATCTTCAGGACAAGAAGCTGGCAGTGGAGGCTTGATGGGACTCCTGAGAGCTGATGGCGACACCATGGGCTTCAAGCTGCTTCGGCGGATGGGCTGGAGGGATGGCCAAGGGATTGGCCCCAAGATTCGAAGAAGTGCCCGGCTCGACCTTGGCGGAAGCTCCGAAGCTGGAGAAACACATTTATTCGCACCCGACAACACAAAGATGATCCAGTTTATACGCAAAACTGATCGAAAGGGCTTGGGCCATGAAGGGGAAGCCAAATTGACGGGTCTCAGCAAAATTACAGCGGCTGCAGACGATGATGGTGACGATGAGGAGCCCCAAAGTGGCGGCTTACGAAGTACCTCCATACTTTCCACGGGCAGACAAAAACCCAAGCCTGGACGTGGTGGCATCGGGGTGGGCATTCTCAACGACAATGGCTCTGATGAAGAGGACCCCTATGAAATTGGGCCCAAGATTCGGTACAATCGCGTCATTGGAGGTGACAAGAAGAAGAAAAAGGCCAAAAAGGTGGTAGCTTCTGTCAATCCAGCATTGAAGAATGCGCCAGTATTTGTATCCAGGACTGCCCGAGCCGGCAACGGCCTTCGTCGGTGCCATGATGGACGTTTACCTCTGGATGGCTTTGTTCTAGCCAAGATCACCGAGGATCTGGCTGACCTCTTGTTGGAATATGCACCACCGCCTGTTCCAGAAGGATGGGTGTCCTCAAAAACACCAACAAACCAGGCAACATCTACAGCATACACGTCAACGGCGGACGCAGCTAAGGCATCTACACACGATGCCAAGTCAAGGGCAGCGCTTCTTGGAGAGAAAGCTCTTCCTGGAAAATCGGTATTTGACTTCATTTCCAGTTCGGCCCGCGATAAACTGGCTGCTGCATCTGGACGAAAAGATCTCCCTCCCGGGCTTGGCGAGGTGCTAGAAGGTTTCGCCATGACGGAGGAGGAAAAGCAACAGGCGATGTGGGACGAGGCACCCAAGTTGGACCGTGAAACAGCCGTTGCAGCAATATCAAGAGGCTCGACTGGACCATACGCAGACGACGAGGCGAAAAAGGCTCGTTATCGAACATATCTGGAACACTTTGCAACCGGTAGTCAGCCGTTGCCATACAAGCCTAAAGGAATGGCGGACGATGATTTCGCGCGGGAACTAGCCGAGTTTTATAACTGCGCTAGGATTTTCAAGCCCATGACAGGGTTTATGGCATCTCGCTTCACAACAGCGAAGAAACCATCAGTCACTTCAACAGACGGGTCAGCAGGGACTGAGCTTCTGTCAAAGCCCGAGCCAAAAGTGGCTGACCCGGCAGAGGAGGCGGCCAAGGTTGGCATGTATGGCAAGTTGACTAGAACAGTTGAGGACTTTTACCCAACGAGACTGCTGTGTAAGCGGTTCAATGTCAAGGCCCCGACGAACTCTCGACCAGACAAGGAAGCAGAGACAAGCAACTCAAGAGGCCAAGGGCCTATGGAGGATACAGGAGGCATGGTTGCCCCTGTTGGAGAGGCTAAATACATTGAAAGCGCTCCTTCAACGACGGGAACAACGCCAGTTCCCAAGCCAGAGCCGGTTATCAATCCAGACAAGAATGAGGCTTTGGAAGGAAAGACGGCTCATGATGAGGTGCTTCGTGCAATCTTTGGGGACAGCGATAGCGAATGATATCCACTAATAGAGTAAAACGAAGGCACTGGAGGTTTGAATATATATGCCTGATGAAACATAGATAAAATACCATGCCGATCCCAACTACAGAGGGTCGGGGTGATTGATTGTTGACAATGAAATCCATCCATCGCGGCCCCTTCATTCATCCCAAGCCCAGCGTATGCAACTCCGACGCCTCTAGCGCCTCCACCTCCTAAAGCTGAGCGGCTAAGGACCCTGCTAGCAAGGTATAGAGACTTTTGATTGGCTGAATGCATGCGCCGCGGGGCTCCAATTTGGGTTCCACAGCCTAGAGCCCGCTGGATAGCGAGCCTCTCTCCGCTCAAGCTCAGGCTCAGGGGAGCAACTGTCGAATGAGGGATCGCGCCGAGTGTGCTTGTGCCTTGAGTTTGTGCTGCCCATCCCGTCCCGTGGGTTGAGGTCTGGCGCTGCGCTGGAATCCATGCTCCATCTCTCCAACCAACCTCAATCACGCATCACATCACAATCGCCAACCAGCTTCACAACGCGACTGAGAAGCCGCTATTTGGGAAACGAGGCACCATTCGACTGTTCGAACTACCGACGCTTCATCTTGTTTTGTCTAGCACTATCACATTTAATGTTGCAACCCCGATATTAGGTTATTCGCCTCCTCAACTTCGAATCGGTGAACCAGTACTCTCGACCATCATCTCTCCTCCCCCATCCATCTGCCCGCGCTCTTTCCCATCGTACGCCGATCTGGCGTTAGGTACAAGCCGCCACACTGTCTGAACCTCAGGAAGCTGGTATCGGACCATCTGTGTCCTTGGAGTTTGAGAAGAAGACGCCGTCGATCGCCTCATCGACGACGCCCAGCACGCGCACATCGTCAATCCATCATCGCGAGCCGACACCCGAAGACCTCAAGACCCCCGAACAACCCGAGTCGCACATTCTCTTGAGCCGCGAGCAGTCACCGCCGCCGCAGTATCCCGCCTCCGAGGCTTCTTCCTCGCGCCCTCCCCCCTTCTCGTCGCTCTTTACCTCACTACCGGACCACGCCCACCAGCGTCCCAGCAAGTTCCCCACTTTCGTTGTCACTTCTCACTGCGAAGGAGAAGCTTCAGGCTCTGCCGCGCCAGCATACGAGTCTTTTACCGCACCGCGAACAGCACAGCCTTTTGACCCGGACCAGACCGCCAGGGCCTTTCGCGATCCAGTCGCAGAAACCAAGCGCGCACTTCCCCAGGATACCAAGGGGGATTCTAGTCGCAAGGACGACGACGCAGAACCGCCACCGGCTTACTCGGAGGGAGACAGTCCCCTCCTCACATTCTCGTACCTGATGGCTGCCGCAGGAGGAGCTTCGAGTATCATTACTCAGGTGCAACAGAGCGGGCCACCTGTGAACACTATTGGAGATGTCGGCGCCGACGAAACGATTGCCATGGACCTTAGGTGAGGCTTGCCGTTTGATGCGAAATAGTAAAACCGACCGCGGCAGAGACTAACTGAGAACAGGGGCACCAGGTTCTACCTCTCTAGAGATGAGTTGCTCACTTTGCCCGAGTTTGTACTGCTATCCTTGTTCCCCAACGGACTCTTCCCTGAAGGACACATGGGTGGTTTCTCGGATGGTGATGCCGTACAAGTAGACGTAAGCCCATGCTTTCTCATCACCGTAAACTTTACCTTACCAACATGTGCTGCAGTACGACCCTGCTTCTTTGCAGTATATGCTTGACTTCTTCCGGGATGTGGCACAATCGATCCCCACAGACCCGTCACCAAGCGTGTCGCAGGATGAAGAAGCGAATGCTCTGGGGGCCTCACGCGACGACTCTAAGCGAGCCGGCATCATTGTGCTCCGCGAGGACTTGGACTTTTACGCCATTCCTCCACGACCAGACATTGGCCAGCTGGACATGATTGCGGTGAAGCGGGCCGCTGCAGAGGCTCTGCAGCAGCAGGACGGCATCTTTTCCGGTTTGAAGCGAAGTGATGAGCCTGGTACCACCGAGGCCCATCTTATTGAGATGTTGACGGCAGGGTGAGTTTGCTCTGACGGGTTCAAGCATGTGTATCATACTGACTTCACCTTTCAGCGGCTTCAACCACGACGACCGATGGGGTCACCGCGCAGGAGAGCCTAACAAGGCCGTCATCTGCAGTTTGGCGCTCGCCCGGCTGCGCAGTGACATCCGTGGTAACGAGATGGGTAACAACGCCGTCGGCATGGCACAAAAGCTCCTCCTCTTCTGGCGCAAGCCCGCACGACGATGCTGGTGGGAAGGCGTCGAGCTCGAAAACGTCGAAGGTGTCGAGGGCAAGCTCAAGGTCTGGATCCGAAGAGTATGGACCCTCGAGATGAGCGTTATTGGCCTACGTTAAGACAGGTCGTCCTCCTTTTCCCCTTAGAGTCAAGAACGCGCGTTATAGTCCTCCTCCCCGATTCTCTTTTGTCTATTCTATCTTGATTTTTACCCCCTTTTCTTTACACCTTCTTACTAGGCTATTGACATTCTTCTTTCTTCACTTATCTCGAGACCTGAGCTGTTGGAGGGTGGAGGACCATTGGGGGAAAAAAGAGAACATACGTTGAGGGGCAGGTCAGTCGAGATTGCACGGGTTGGGCGTCAGGGTGCCATTGGAATGGTCTTTCTTCTTTCTACTAAACTCTTTCTCTTGTTTGCTTTTCTTGCTATGCTTTTTATACAGCGCAGAGACGTTCGTATTACACAAAGACTGTATGTAGCCTTCTCTCTCTCGGGTCGCTGGGTAAAGGTTGGGGGGTTGGCGGCTGTGGCGGATGAGTTGTGTGAGACAGAGTTGGATGGTATTATTGCATGTCAGAGATACAGCGTTGAAGAGCATGAAGCGAGGAAAGAGATAGGATATCGTCATCTCTGTGTCCAGTGAGTGATGTGACTTGTTAATATGGGGGACTGCATCGTGTTGACCTAAGTACAAATGCGCAGCAGCTCACAAATACATGCTTCTGCTGCCCCCTTTCCGTTTCAACGTCTAGTTGTATCTTTTCTTAGATGGCGTTCTCCCTCACAATTTTGCTTGGCCGCACGACAACGGGAGCAGAGTTCAAGGATCTCAAGACCACCTTACAGGAGTTTGCATCGACAAAGGGCCGGCAAACATCTCGCAACCTGGCTGATAATTTGGCTCACCAATGCTTTGTACGATCCCACCATGCATACACCATGATGGTGGAGGTTCTAGAGGAGCTATAT
The DNA here is from genome assembly GCA_003947015.1 of Fusarium sp. AF-6. NCBI lineage: Eukaryota > Fungi > Ascomycota > Sordariomycetes > Hypocreales > Nectriaceae > Fusarium > Fusarium sp. AF-6. Next base: position 76,565 of record NKCJ01000118.1, read on the forward strand.
AACCTTCCTTGGTCTGGCGATCGCGTTAATCTCACGGCGTATAGCTAAGCAAGGAGATGAGGGAGGCGAGATTGAAGATGATGAAATGGGAGGCACTTGGGCTAAAGAGCATCGAGCGGCAGTGACTGGACTTTTTCACTTGGGCGGGTGGGTGCTTTGCCTAGGTAGTCATTCATGAGCACTCGCCCATGATGGTCAGCTCCATCCTCTTCACTTGTGCTCTTGGGGATCCTGGGCTACCACACTTGCTAACGACCTGGACCAAGAAAAAAAATGGCACACTGTAGGAATATACCACGTACCATGGCAGCGAGAACTTTGCTGGGCTATAGAGATTTGATATATTAGAGTAAGATGAGTAAATATAAATATCAAATTAAATAAATATACTCTAATTTCTATATATGAGCTTCGTTTTATAATCATAAGCCTTACCTATTTGCCAGAGTGCTGGCGAAGAGTCATGGGGGCTGCCTTGAGCCTGCCTTGTGTGCTCCATGTCCAGGAACGCAATCTCCGTCGAGCCGTAAGGCGTCCAATCTCTCCTTCTTATGTCCACAACTTCTTGTCTTGGTGCAATTTTCATCTTGAAAGCTCTATTCTTTTCATCATTTCAGCAGCTCAATCATGGAGAAGGCCGAAAGCTTGGCGGCAGCAGTCCACAAACTTGAAGCAATTCTCGACCCAGGCCTGCAACGAGAAATTCCGTCCTGCACAGCGATAGATATTGACGATACGATATCGGAGATAAACATCGTAGATGCTAATCTCGCCCTGAAGCAGTCTTAGGAAGAGTTCAGGGTGCTTGTTCAGAAATTGGAGAGGTTGGATCATGGCGATGTACCATTGTTAACCAGGGACGAGTTTGGTTGCTTCATCTGGGTGAGCCAGGTCTCAGCTCAGTATTATATGAAAGCTCACGTTTGTAGGGTCCGATGAAATTCCTCTTTGAAGTGAGCTACCTGCGTACAGCCCCTGTTAAGGAAGAGATAGCTGATGGTCACAGGCTGTCCAGACGGAGGATGACGAGATATCCGACAGGTTGCTTGACGCCTATTACAAAATTAGGCAGGGGATCGTAGATCTGGTGGACGACGAGGAAGAAGTTGACCCCTTGGCTCAGTTTACTAAATTGTGTGATCGAAGCTTGAACGGGATGCTAGATTTGCATCGTGAAGCCCTAGCGCTTTTGAGACACTCCGGTACAGGATGCTGAGATCGATTCTGACCATCTTGCACTAACAACCACCAGGATTGGATGCACTCTTCGGATCAGAACTAAAACAGAACCAAGAAAACTTTCAAGAAACCCCAGAGGACGAAACAAGCGATTCCAGGGCGCCGAAACGCCGTAAAATGATCACTGAAAGCGACAAAATACAAGAAGCCCACGAACAGCACAAGTTGGCCATGGGCGAGCTCAAGGTCAAGCTTCAGAGCCCAGACTACCGGAGAGATCATGAGGGATTCACCCAGCGCAGGACTGAGTTCAGTTCAGGGACTTGGATCTTCTCTGAGGCAAAATTCCAGTTTTGGTACGGCAGTACTGATAGCACGATCCTGTGCATTAGTGGTCTACCTGGCATGGGTAAGAAGCAATCTGTCTCTCACGAGAGGAAGATATCATTAACACTGACTGCAAAAACAGGCATGACAACACTCATGTCAACAGTGGCCAACAAAATCATGGCTGAGAAAGAGTGTATCGGCAGTCAAATTGGCTACTTCTATTTCAGCCCTAGCTTACAAGAACCACACAACAGCCTTCTGCGTGCTCTCTTAGAGCAGTTCATGGACCAGAATGAGGTTTTACTGAGCGAACTCGTCAACAAGCACCTACACGCTTACGCTGATGGAGTCAGGGAGACAAAAGTGCTGCAGAAACTTGTCAAACGAGCCATTGAGACTCGCCGCACCACCTTCTTGGTTCTGGATGGTCTTGACGAATACCACCACAAGGAAGTAGACCAGACAGTAGAATGGTTACTCGCTACGGCCAAAGACCTACCCGATGAGTCGAGCTTGCGAATCATCATCTCATATCGACGTGATAGCACTAACTTACATTCGCGTTTCGACTCGTACCCGTCGATATCGTTGGAGAATTCTGCCCACACCAAGGATGTGCAGCGATACTGTGGCCAGTGTTGCACAGAATTACAGTACAAGTTTGGCCTGATGCTAGAGAAACGGGAGGAGATTGCTGAAAGGGCGGCAGGGCTATCAAACGGCAATTTCCTCTACGCTCGAGTCCTCCTTGGCCATGTTCTCAGTTACCCAGCAGCTGGTAACCCCGGGACTACATTGTGGCGGAGTATATCTCCCGAGGCAATGACCGGCATGTGAGTGTGCCTAGCCTGAACCTGGTTCTTTCTTCTCTGGCTGCTAACAGTACTCGTTATGCAGATACCACTTGATCATGTCTCGGTTGCATAGATCGAAAGATGGAATCAGACTGCTGGGTTTGCTCCTAGTGGCGGAACGGCCACTTCGATGGCAGGAAGCTCAAGCGTTGCTTTGTATAAACACAGAAAAATCAACGATTGACAAGAGCGCTCGTGGCCGGTACATTCATGCCGCGGAGATTTGTAGAGGTGTGGTGGACCTTTACCGCGTTGCGGACGATTATTCGCACTCCGAGGAGATGATTCGGATCCTACATGCCGACATCAAAAAGTCTGTGACATCCATGTGGATGCAGAGAAGACAATAACTGACCAACTGTGTAGGCACCTGTTGAGAGAACCAGGCATAATCAACACTCGCCTCGAGCATGCCAAGCTATCCCGATTCTGTTCCGAATACTTGATATCGGAACGATTCATAACTAGTGTCTTTGCTGAGAAAGTCATGACCTAGGAAGACATTGAATATTTTGAGCCCCTGGATTACACAGTCCAACACTGGTATCACCACGCCAAGGCCACTGTCGAGGCTTATGTGGAAGGGTTTCACCATCCCGAGTATGAAGGGGCTATCGCGTCGCTCGAAACTTTTCTCGGGGTGTATATGAGGGAGGTGCCGTACTAGAACGGACAGCGCCGAGGAAGTTCCCCAACCCCAAACGTGATAGAGTTGTTCAAATGCATACAAGAAGACGCGCGTGAGCGCAACTAGCAGTTCCGACTCAAAAGCCGAGTTAGTCTCGTTCGAAGACAGATTAAGAACCTATACTGGAGCAAGGAACGCTCTCAAGAAGGAGAACGCAGACCCAAACTCATTCTCAAGTGCCCAAAACCATGGTGCTCCTTCTTCACTGGAAGTTTTGGAAGCGTCGATGAGCGAGATTTACACCTGGAGCGTCACCGGAGACCCTTTTACTGTGCCGTTCAAGATTGTTTTGCGCATGAACTTGGCTTTGAATATCTGCAAGAACTGTACTGTCACCACTGGAGGTCACACCAGTCTACATTTTTACTAAAGAACCCCCAACCTTCACAAGATTTCTCATGGACTCTCGAAGAAGCATGCAGTTCGGGAAATCCTGTCGTTATGAAAGAGGCACTAAGTTTACACCCGTTCACAAGACGCACTCTCACAGCCACATTATGCATAGCAGCTAGCCGGGGCTTCCAGGCTGTCTGCGAGCTCCTCCTCCCGATGGGGGCAGATATCCATGGACCAGGGGATGGGTTTGTGGAAAGTCCACTAGAGGTGGCTGCTTCACGAGGAGATGCGGACATGGTGAAGCTGTTCCTGCGTTGGCCCATCGATCCTCGCACATGCAGAAAAGCTTTAGACATTGCAAGCAAGAATGGCCATTATCGTGCTGCTAGGCTGCTTTTCGAGGCCCATGTCTATCCGATTGTCAACCTAAAGGGGTTATTACTCAATTCTATTGAGGGCGGCAACTTGCCCTTGACCGAGTACCTCTTGGACCAGGGGCTAAGATATTCCGTCGACGAAGACTTGGTCGACTTGGTCAACTGGATCATGGACAACTTTGAAGGGATTCAACATGGCCACGAAGTTCTTGAACTAGTTTTGAGTATGGGAGATGGTATTCTCAATGGAAAGTCGATTGAAAGTGCCATCAAACGAGGGCTCATCCGGGAAGTGGAACTGATGGTTCGTTGTCCAAGACTGCAGTTTGACGATATATACGCAGATGGAATTTGGGAGGCAGCGCTAGATGCCAAATTGACGAGACTCGTGGGCCTCTTGGCAAAGGTCAAGATTAACTCGGTATTTGAAGCATTGATACAGAAGTCTGTGGACTAGTATGACTTAAGTACCATAAGAGACGGGTATTTAATATGTAATTCCCCTGAGACCTGAGGGAGGCTTAAGAGGTCAATTGGCTTGACGTCTTCCCTCCCTAGGATCTGTTGTGCCTTGTTGGGGATGTTTGGCAGGATGGCGTTAGCCAGTTCCTCCGCGTCGATTCTCATCAACAAAGTTCGAAAACCCCTTGTCATTTCGCGCTCACTATCAGGGGAGCACATCCAGGCCTTTGTTTCTTTATCATCGGAGGAAGAAGCGTGTTCTGTAATCCGCTTAATCAGTGCGTGCATCTTCTGCTGAAAGCTGAGCATGTCTGGGTCGTCTTCGGGCACTGGATCCTCGACGTTGCGATCATTGATCCACTCCTCTATCGTTTCTTGGTGATCTCTGTGGCTGTTCTTGGCCCGTTTCCCGGATCTCTCCTCGAGCTCGGCTTCACAATCGTCGTCGTCGTCGTTCGAGTCGATGGCGAAGTACACATCATCGTCGTTAATGCTCAGGTCGATGAATGCTCCTATGCACTCCCCTGAATCCTCATCCAGGTCTTCTTCCACTCTCTTCTCTATGATCTCGTCTTCAATGGTCGAACTGGTCGCACATTCTTCGTCAAGTTCGCGCCTCGGTGTTCTCTCATGAAGTTCGTCCAAAAGACGATGCAGTCGGCCAATCCGGCTCTCGTCATCACCTAGATTCAGACTCATTGTTGCGGTGGAGGAGAGATGGAATCTAGAAGTCTTGGTTGAGGGTTGGGAATGTCGTGAGAGGAAGGAGCGGACAGCCTCAAGAGTCGATACATGGGAAGGAGCTGGATTAGGGCACACGAAAAAGAAGGATCAAGAAAATAAATGTTTTAGTTTATTGAAAATTCGATTTCTAACACATAACGCAGACGTCAATTTCGCAGCACCCCTGATTGCCAACCACAATGGCTAGACGATCCAACAGACTTCGCGCCAGTTCAAAGACCAAGAAACACACCCAACGACGCCGGTCTCGTCAAATTACCCCCGAGTCGATGAGAGCGGATGTGTACGACATCCCTTCCTCTCCAGAGGCCGAACAGCGAACGACAAGATGTACTAGGAACAAAACCTCCAGTCTCCTAACCTCGAAGGCTACCAGCAAGTCAAAAAGTACACATCCAACTCCAGCCGTAGATGTACATTGTTTACTGACTACTGTGGCCAGAATCCAGTACCAGAAAGGCCCGACGACACATCTGCGTCTTATGGGCCGTCTTCGTCTAACTGTGGACACGATGACGATGAGGAAACCTATTCGATCTTTGAAGATGATGAGACCCAACGGTCGGTTCACGAGACTTCGCCTGAACTAGCCCTTCAGATGCTTAAGAAGTCTCTGAAAGCAAACCCGCCATTCGAAGAACCCAAGACTTTGTTGCCCGTCCACGAGGCCGAGATCCGACGTGACTTTGCTATCAAGCTAGAGGCTGAAATCCGCACCAACCCGTTGCGGGCGGACTTCAGGCTCAACGCTGTGCAAGTCGCTACGATCTTATACGTACCTATATCCACACTTATGGCAGGTGGCTACCTCTCGCTTCGAGATTCTGGTGGACAACTGAACAGTGACGGGGATTTGTTCCGACGCCCGGATGGTATAAGACTGCTTGTCAAGCACTGTGAGTGTTAACTTTCCCCTCTTTGTGGTACCTGAACTAATGATGCATGACATAGTCTTGAGGCCAAATCAGGACAAGGAACTCCTCGACAACGACGCGCTCTCTGAGCTCTTCCGCACCCCTCGCAGCCTTCGTACGCCCCGCAGCAAGCGAACCCAATCGCCCGCCTCTCTTCCTTCCAGCAAGAAGTCGAAGCGATCATCGAAAACCCGTCAAAAACGCGATGATCCAGATGCGGAGCACCTGCCCAAGGAGGAGGGGCGAGACAAAGACGAGAGGGATAAGTGCTTCGAGAGAGATGGAAAAGCATGCGTTTTGATGAGGACAGTGGATCCCCATGTTTGCCACAGCATTCCTTTCTCATGGAACAACAAGAACTCAACATCAGGAACACAGCGCTCGTCTTCGAGCACGCCACGGCCTTCCTTGGACGGGACTGGAAGAGGAAATACCAGACATATCTTCAGAACCCTGGGTGCCCAGGTGGCTCTGATAAGGCCTGGAACATGATTTGCCCCAACTTGCAGTTGCATCATTGGTGGGGGAAAGCCCGGCTTGGGTTCAAATATTTGGGCATTCGCTCTCTTACCGACACCAGCAACATGTCCGTCGTCACCATCCAGTTTCATTGGATGCCCTGCAGCGCCACGGGCCCCAAAGATACAATCACCTTACAAGGACACGACAATGGCTTTGATAGGATGGTCAAGAGTGCCAAGGATTTCCATAAAGGCGGAAACGCTCCCTCACCTCAAGAGTTTGGCACAATAGCTGCCCTATCTGCCGCGTCTGCGGCCCCGATCCTATCTGGAGATTTAGTCGACGTCAAGATGTTCGCTATCCCATCACCCTGGTCAGGAAAAAAACGAGACACCAGTTTCAATATCTTACCATATCCTCTTCTAAAAATATAAAATAAATTAAGAAGAAATTAATAAAAATACTCTAAAAGTTATCTATAAAATCATAGTAATCTTATATATTTTTATATAAAATTATTTGCTATATTTATGATGAGTCTATTATACGCTCTATTGTTCTGGTGTCTCGTTTATTTCTTGACCGTCGTGTCCATCCGACGAAGAACTCATTCAAAAACGTCGGCAGGAGCTCCAAAATCCCTCGGTACTCTTGGTCCTCATCTTCGGTCTTATCGATCCTAGACCAATGACTGGCAAGGTCGAAGAACGAGAGAGCCTCAACCTGAGTAAGGCCCGCGGCGTCTTGGACAAGAGTTCCGGGAGCTCGCGACACCGCAAGCTCCATATTCAAGTGGTGATTGCGGGGAAACATCTTAGTCGTGAACTAGGAGGTATCTCTCCCGAAGTGTCTGGTCTGCAACATTGGAGTTGGGTTGGATGACTCTCGATGATTAACAGGGTGGGTACATATGTTGGATAATATTTAATCGCTTAAACCAGGTATTTCCCTACGCTTTCCTTGTCCTCTTTGCGAGCTGAACCATGGGCCCATCTCTAATTCCAACAAAAATATCGCCCAGTTGATACTGGTCAACAGTCCGACGACCCTCGACGGCCTCAGGATTGCCACCTCCCAGGTTACTAGTCGGGTCACGACGAATCTCAAAGTTGTAGATAACCTTTGCCAGAACCAAGTTCATCTCGAGGTATGCCAAGTTCTTGCCGATGCAACCTCGAGGTCCAGCAGAAAAGGGCATGTATGCACTCTGAGCCAGAGCAACGCTCTCAGCCGACGCACCCGTAGTATCATCCTCATCAACGATCCACCGCTCAGGTTTGAACTTGAAGGGTTCGGGAAAGTATTCTGGGTTGTGGTGCATGCAGTATGAGACTGTGCTCACCTTGATACCCTCGGGAATGTACTTTCCGTCCACGACGATACCGCCCTTTTCAACCTCTCGGGATAGATCAGCAGGGACAGGGGGGCTCATTCGGAGGTTTTCTTCGATGAATGCTCGGAGGTACTTGCATGAGTGAAGAGTTGGACCGCTCTTGATCTCATCGAGGCTTGAAAAAGTGGAAGTAATCTCATCTGCCAACTTTTGCTGGACCTCAGGGTTCCGAGACAGATAGAAGAATGCAGCAGCAGTGCTAATAGCAGTAGTATCTGAACCAGCAATGATGAGTGACTCGCTCTCGCCAAAGAGCTCATCCTGGCTGTACCCCTTTCCCGTCTCGGGATCCACGGCCTTGAAAAGGTAGTGGAAAAAGTCCTTTCGGCCGTCACCGTCTGACTCGTGTTCGATGCGGGCTCGTTCGGCGAAGCACTTTTCGACGAACATCTGCCAGTTCTTTAGGGCTGGGGGGGCGGCTGCTGCGAGGAGTTGGTTTAGACCTCGGGGCTTGAGCCAGACCCAGAGGGCTGTGAAGGGGGAGTATGCGATCTGGTATGTGTTAGCGAGGGTGTTGGTATGTTGATGAGGTTGATCTTACAGGATGGAGAATCTCCAAAAAGTCAGTCATGAGTCCAGGGACATAACGAAGTTCACTCCCAGGCTCCTTCAAACCAAACGACTTCCCAAAGCAAAGATCACCCAGTATATCAAAGATGAGATGATCAGCCCAACGAGCCATGTTCAAAGACCTAGACCACTTCTCCCCCTCACCAATCTCCTTTATGATGAGGTCGCACCAACGATCGACATTCTCGTGGATGAAGGGCTCGCAGGAGCGGAGGGCCTTGTCGGAAAAGGCATTGTTCATGACGCGTCTCTTGCGGGCGTGGACGTTCTTGTCGATGGTGTTCCACGTCGTCATGGCGTGGACGTTGCGTGGGTACGCCTTGTAGTACTCTGCTTTCTTGACATTTGCTTTGTTGTTGAAGATTGTCTTGAGGCCGGTTGGGGTGTTTACTAGGACGCTGTTGGGGGTGATGCGAAAGCTAGGGCCTTTTTGATTGACTCTTTGTTAATTGATTGCTTTGTTGAGTGAGTAGTTGGAGGTTTGACCTACCATATTGCTCCTGCAACTGCCAGAACCAAATGTGTCGATCCTTCTTTTGAGTGTGGTAATATGCTGGAAACGCCGAGATACGAGCCCAAAAGGGACCTGGGTACTTGGCCAGGGGGTGAAAGTAGAGCCTGTAGATGACAACAGAGATGACATAGCTGAGTGTCAGTGAAGACACCAACAAGAGGACTTGAAGAGGAGTGATCCTCTCGGCCATGAGTTGAAGAGACATTTTGTTTTCGTTTACGTTCTCTTTACCAACTTACACAGCAACAAGCAAAAAGAGTCGAGAGAGAGAGAGAGAAACGGTGGGTATTAAAGAGTAGCCAACATCGGTAACCACCCACTCACGAAGAGCTGATTATCCATCCATCCATCCATCCATCTCTACCCGAAGCCATGCACATGTACATGTATGTATGCCTCGCGAAAAAAAGGACTGGACTCCCCCTCCATCCTCCTGAATCATGCAGACCCGAGGTGGGTATGAAACCATTCCAGCCGCACACTATCTAGCGCAGGCACCTACTACGTAGTAGCAATAGTAGTATATAGACCCGAAGCCGAACTACTACCCCCCCCAGGTGCAATTATTCGGCAAGCGCAGCGAATGTCCTCGTTCGGGATGTATCCACCGGCGGCGCGGTTACAATTAGTGGCTTGGTATAGATGGGGGGGACCCCATTATCGTAAGCAATCATCCCTGGAAGCTGAGAAAGAGAAGGTAACCGAGTTTCCGGATCTTTTGCGAGCTGCTGCTGTTGATGCATGTCATGGTTGAAGTGAGTGAGGAAAATTGGTTGGTTCTAAGGAGGGCACGTGAAGTTTTGCAGAAAAGATGGCACCCTCTCTTTCTTGATCGACACACACGTGGAAACCAAGACCTTCTGGAAATGATATTCCACTCCTTAGCTCAGCCATGCGTGGTTTTCTATTCGCGCGGGTTTTCTCCCAAGAGTGCTTGAGGGGGGCGTTGTTGGTCAACCAACACTCAAAGACCCCCCTGTCTCTGGAAATCTGCGTCAACGCCAAGAAACAGGGACTACGATCTAAAAATCCGGGCATCCCGTGTTCCCCGACCAATAAAATACTAAAGAAAGGATGCCTGGAAATGGCACGGGGGCAGGACTTGGCGGGAAGATCCTAGTTCCCCTTCTTTTCTCCACGGCTGCCCAATCCCTGCTCGAAGATATCGACGGCGGATCTACGACCGAGCCTGGACTAAGAATCCCCCTGGTAAGCGCGGCACAGCAAGCATCAGCTGAATCCTTCTCGCTTTTTTTCTCCTGCATGTCTTGGGGTTTCCGAGTCAGGAACAAGGTATCGAATTTGGAATGGTACTATAGACGGGCCAAGATTGGACTTTTGCGGCTGATGATGAGACCTGTCTTCCATTACGGAGTAGTTCCATGGGACTGGGGAACGCCACAGCTTGGGTTCAAGGTCAAGGAACCCTCTCTTGCATCTCCTGCTGTAAATGCAAAAAGTTTTGAACCCTCCCCTTCCCAGTTCCCTGTCCTTGGGAAATGCACATCTTCTGTTGGTAACCTGTCAGATCGGAATCATCGTGAGATCGGGATCATCAAAAAAGCAAATGGCTGAAAGCCTTGACAGTTATCGATCCCGCCTAGATGGCGCGGCGATAGCAACCTATGTCATGGTAATGCTGATCGTTCCCTTAAAGATCTGGTGCAGGAAAAAGACGGGAGGGTTGGCACGGTTGGGGCTCGACGATACTCTCTCTGTCGTGACTTTGGTGTTTGCCAATGTGTTTTTCTACATCACCATGATTGGTAAGTTATCAATCCTCTTGGGAACTTCAAGACAAACTAATTGATGTTTGAATAGGAATGAGGCCGTATCTTGGTCGTCATGTTGGTACTGATGTCTCGACTGAACAAGTTGTCGAATTTCTTCGTTATCTCTTTGCGGCTTCCTTGACTTATGTCTTTGCCATTGCCTTTATCAAGTTGACGATTCTTGCGTTATACTGGAAACTGTTTTCCATCACGGCACGCGTACCAATCGCGGTTCTCTTTGGTTCAGTCGTCATCTGGATGGTGGTGCTGGTAAGAAACTCCCCCCCTTACAATCTTCAGCTGTTAACCCGTCAGGTCCTCGTCGCGACGTTTTCGTGTAACCCAGTCGAAAAGCAGTGGAACATCCTAATCGAGCATGGAAAATGCATGGAACAAAAGCCCGTCTACCTAGGAGGTTCCCTCCCAAACGTAATCATCGACTTTGTCCTCGTGGGCATGCCTCTTCCCTCCGTCTTTCGACTCAACATCCCCCTCGGACGAAGACTCATCCTTGCGGGAATGTTTACGCTCGGTTTCTTCATCTGCATCGTTTCTATCATCCGATTGACAATTGTCATGTCCATCCGAACCGACGACAGAAACGTCACTTATAACCTGAGAGACTTTATGCTCTGGTCGACTGTCGAGGTCAACATTGGACTCGTCTGCGCATGTCTTCCGAGCATGCGCCCACTGCTTCAAGTCATTGGACTTAGTCGACTGTTTTCTACAGGACGTGGCACGAGTGAACCTAGCGGGCCAACTGGGAACAGCAGCAGTTACCCTCTTTCTCGAACAGAGGGATCATCATCACGACCTCGGAAGAATGGAGGAGGAGGAGGCATCTTTTCCACGCTGGCCCGTCTATCAAAGATTGACAGCGACGAAGATCAATTCCAAATGATTGACGACATCTCTGGACGTCAGGGTAAAAACAAGGTCGAGATTGGGGCTTCGAGGACAAGTAATGAGACGGATAGTGAGTCGAGAACTGGTGCTGCTGCCATCTCGGTGCAGAAAGATTGGAGTGTTTTGGTGGTAGGTGAGAACTCGAAGCATCGGAGTGAGTCATGAAAGCTGGAAATAGCAACATGTTAAAAATAAGCGGTCGTCGTTATGGAACGATACGATAGATGGTTTAATACGACAGTCAGGGTCCCCATTGATGTCAGTGGCTGAACGTGCATTTTTCGGAAAAGCAGGGGCCGTATAGTGAATCGGGTTGGTTTGGTATGTGTGCCAAGAAAAGGGTGGCTATTGTGAGTGCCGATGAGGTATTTGATGGATGAAGAAGAAGAGTATTAAATACCTTGTAGTATCTATTGAAGCTATTCACTTCCCTTCTCAAACAATAGGTTATGCAATATTCGATGGATATCCTCGGATCATCGGCCGGCAACGGCACGGCAAACGGCATCTGTGAGTTTTGGCGGGGAAGGTACCAAAGCCGTCATCCGACAAACGTTTCTTTTATTAAAAACATACAACATGTAAGACAACAGACACACTTTTAACGAATACGTCGTTCAACTCGTATTAGCAAATACCTCCCAACCCCGAGAAAACCGGTGGTTGGCCGTGCACTGCCTCGTTCAACAAAAGAAAAGCCAAGGGAAAAAAAAAGAAAAAAACATGGGCATGTGATCAAAAACTTGCCCGGCACATTCTACCTAGTTAGTGATGCGATGCGTTGGCTGGGGAGGAAGGGAAGCGGTCTTGGCGTGCACGCGACGAGACATACCTCTATGAGGGTGAATCTCGCGCTTCTAGTGGCAGGCATCTTTCTCCATTTCATATACTCGATATCACTTCATGATGAGATTCTAGTATTCAAATCTATTACTCTCTACATTTTCCCTTTACTTCCACAGCCTACAGC